>BLYF01000131.1:209776-282782 GCA_014905255.1 Herpotrichia juniperi
TACTTCTTGTTTTGGTCGGCGAAGGGATGGCAGCGACAAGACTATACCCAACCGTACACAGAGAAATGGAAGGGGAAAAAAAGGAGAGGTTGGATGAGATCAGTACCCTACCTACGTATTGTCGTACTTGCATTGTGGGACTGACTGATATATTTTGTCGCCCTGAGAGGTTCTGTGGTTGAGATGCGTGAAACGATCATCTTGTTTTACATGTGCAACTATTTTTTGACTTATAATGGTGTAGTTGTTAGTTTGCAGCAATCTCTCGCATTAGTGATTTTCTCAACCCTCCTCCTCAACGAGATGAACAGAAGACTGAAGATTTCTCCATGCTTGGTGGTTCACGATAGAGCTCTTGGTGTTGAGTTTTACCCCTCCAATCCTTATCAGCACGTCGTATACAGCTGCCGCATTTAGTCTAACCCCACTTCATTCACTCCACCACAAGCTTCGCCCTCATCCGCCCGACGTCGCTATTCATGCTTCCACGGAGGTCGCCGCAAGACGGCTAAATTCTCGCCTGAGAATAGCATCATATCTCATCTGCCCGTAATACAAAGCCTTCAAGCTGCCCAAGCACTTTCCCAGCATTGCTGCGCAAGTCAATCTTATTATCTGTTAACAGCCCGCTACACTCACAATGACAAGCATCACAGTAGATTCCGCCGTTGCAAAGGACGACTTGGTCATCCCCGTACGCTTCTTCGTCCCAATATAAACCGAATCGCGCTCACACCTCCAGCTCATCGACTTCTCCGCCTTCCTCTCCGGCGACGCATCATCCCAGAAATCCACCGCAAAGGCCGTCCTCAATGGCTTTCAGAATGCGGGCTTCATATACCTTAAAAACCACGGCATTTCCACCGCAACACGAGAAAATGTCTTCGCGCACTCCGCCAAGTTCTTCGCACGATCTAAGGAAGAGAAGGATAAGCTGGCATGGTACTCCCCCGAAGCAAACCGGGGCTACACAGCGCAAGGCCGCGAGAAGGTCACTCAATTGACAGATCTAAAAGATGTCGCAAAACTGCGAGAACAAGTGCCTGATTTAAAAGAGTCAATTGAGATCGGACGGGAAGGAGAGCCAGGTATGCCGAATATGTGGCCGCCGACCGAGGGCGATGAGGCAGCGAAGGAGTTTAAAGACGTTATGATTGGGTTCCACAGTACATGCAAGGAGCTACATATCCAAATCATGCGGGCCATTGCCCAAGGTATGGGGATACAGAAGAGCTGGTTTGATGGGTTTACGGATGGGGGCGATAATACATTGCGTTTATTGCATTATCCTGAGGTGCCGAAGAGTGTGTTTAAGAGAGACGATGGACAGCTCCAGGTGCGAGCTGGTGAGCACAGTGACTATGGTGCGTTTTTAAAATCCAAGTGGAAGATGATAGAAGAAGTGGAGTTACTAATTTGAGATAGGTTCATTGACGCTACTTTTCCAAGATGCGGCTGGTGGCCTCCAGGTCAAATCACCAAAAGGTACATGGGTTGATGCAACGCCAATCCCGGATACCATAGTCATCAACGCTGGCGATCTATTAGCACGCTGGTCAAACGATACAATCAAATCAACTCATCATCGAGTGGTCCAGCCGCCGGCCAAGGCAGAGGATGCTGAGAAAGACACATACCCACCGCGGTACTCGATAGCCTACTTTTGCAATCCGAACTTTGAGAAGACGATCGAGGCGATACCAGGGACATTTGAGTCGGGCAAGAAGTATGAGGCGATTAATAGTGGGGAGTATCTGGTCAAGAGGCTAACAGCAACTTATTGAGATAACAATGCGGGATGATGACAAAGAGAGATCCTCTGGCTAAGGAACGAAAAGTTATGCCACCATGTTTTTTATCTTGAGCGTTTGTGCATACACTTTATGCCTCGATGACTCACAAGCTTCTAACAATAGAAGAAGAGAGGTTTTGATCTAGAGCTAGATGGGGGCATGTTGAATGGAAATTGGCTGTCTTTTCAGGTCCTACGCTCTGTTCTGTTCAACATGTGCACTTTGGAGCTTGACAGGTCTGCTCGAAGTGGCAGCTAACACAATTTTATATTTAAAGCGTGCACCTACGTACGAGACGCTGTCCTGTCAAGCCCAATCTGCAGAGTGGAATGTCACGCCTACTTAGCGTCCTGCTCAACCCAGCCTAGCGTTCGTACCAAATTGTGAGATGCAACTCTACTGCCAAGTTGCTCTCGCTCCTTCCACAGTACAATTCAATCCTCCTCGTATACGACATCATCAGCGCAACTCCCAGCGAAAGCTGCAATGTGCTGCCGTGCTCGCAGATAGCGGAAGACCGTATTGAGTATACCGTCTTCGGCAAGCCGTGTCCGCCATCTTCACCGAAATCGCGAGCCACGATGTAACTTCCTACTTTCATCTCATGCCTACAAGATTCCATCAGCTATCTCACTGTCACGTCCATGAGCTTGGCACTCCTGCAAGGGTTACATTGACAAGCAAGTAAGATGCGGGGAACTGCGACGCCTGATAGCGATGGCTGGTATCCCGGTCGGACTGTAGATCCTAGCAGCCGGTTGATTGTATCTGCGGTGTACCTGCAGCTAAATACAAATACTTGTACACCGCCAGAAAAGGGGTCCAGAGTAGCTCTGTTGCTCCCCGAAATCTCATGATGATGTTATTAAGGAGTTTGTGCGCCTTTGTCAGCGTTGCCGCTGCTCTCCAATCTCTTCCACCTGTCCAGTGGATCGCAAGTAATTCTTCGGCTACTGCATACTCAATCCACGATACAACAAAGATAATATATATACTAAACTCATTCGCGGACCACGTCGACACAGAAGGCCTTACGCTGATCCCACCAACCGCATATGAGTTCGCGAACACATTTCGACAAGACATCTCACAGCTATTCGGGGCCAATTGGACGCTCGAAAAAGTCGATGAATTCCCCGCATCAGGAATTTTCCTCGGAGAGTTTAGAGGAGATTCTAGCGACTTAACGTATGAGAATGGAGTCGCTACAGAGGAAGCATATGAGCTGGAAGTCACGGGTGATAGCATCTATATAGGCGGAACCGGATCTCGAGGCATGTTCTGGGGAACTCGAACGCTGCTTCAAGAGTTATTGGTCGCTAATGGAACGGCACTGTCTTCAGGCAGGACTACTGATGCGCCAGCATACGCGACACGAGGTTACATGCTTGATGCTGGACGAAAATGGTATTCGCCATCGTTTCTCAAGGACTTCTGCACCTACGCATCGTTCTTCAAGATGTCTGAGTTCCATTACCATTCTAGCGACAATTACCCACTAAATCGTGGTCACAACGAGACGTGGCAGAATGTTTTCTCGCATTTCTCGCTGTACCCTGAGGATCCGGAGCTTCAGGGTATCGTAATACGCAAGAACGAGACCCTCTCACGAGAGGACTTTGAGGACTTTCAGAAACACTGTGCTCAAAGAGGTATCACTGTAATTCCAGAAATCGAGGCCCCGGGACATTGTTTGTCGATAACAAAGTGGAAACCGGAACTTGCCCTCGCAAAGAAAGATCTGCTGAATCTGACACATCCCGATTCGATTCCGACTGTAAAAGCCATCTGGGCTGAGTTCCTACCCTGGTTCCAGACAAAGGAAGTCCACATTGGTGCCGATGAGTACGATTCCACTCTGGCAGACGTCTACATCTCATTCGTGAACGAGATGTCCGATTTCGTAAACTCAACTTCTGGAAAGAAGATCAGAATCTGGGGAACGCATGAGCCCTCGGAGAACCTGACCATCTCCAAAGACATCATCATTCAACACTGGCAGTACGGACAATCTGATCCCGTGCTCCTACAGAAGGAAGGTTATGAACAGATTAACTCTGAGGATTGGTGGGCATACATGAGCCTGAAGAACGACCACATGCCTATCAACCCTGCACCATACGCCCAATTTTTCAACAACACGCGCCAGCTCAACTTCGCAAACGTTCCAGGCTGGCAGTGGAATCCCGCCCTATTTAACCCGGTCAACGTCACAGAGCAACTTGAACCAGGCGCAAGCACGAACAAGGGCGCCATTCTCGCCGCGTGGAGCGACAGCGGTCCTGATGCCACAACGCAACTGGAAGCATACTACGCAATGCGCGACGGAATACCTGTTGTCGCAGCACGCGCTTGGAGCGGCGCGCGAGGCCTCAACCTCACCGTCTCGACATTATCATCAAGCCTCGTGCTTCTGACGGCCAAAGCCCCAGGTCAGAACCTCGACCGCCGGTTCACGGCTCAGGATGCTTCCCAAGCATCCCCTCTTTTGTCTTGGTCCAAAGAGGATTCGGACGGCTTAAATGTAACGTTGGGCAAAGGATCTTATGGGCCCCCGTATACACTCAGCATAAACGCCACCGGTCCATTCACCCTCACAGGCCCGGACACTTCTCTCTCCGTCGAGACCGTGTCTTCGAATACCACGAACACTACGTCCCTCGTCTTCACCACAAACGACAACTTCCCCTACCCCCTCCGCTCAACCTCGGAATCTGACGGCCACGACCCAGGCCACCCAGGTCGCATCTGGTGGAACGTCTCTTCCTCCACTCACACCCCCGTGCCCATTACTTTCCCAGCCCAAGTCCGCATTGAGACCGACGTTGTGAATGGGAGTAGGGTATGGGTGAACAATGAGTTTAAAGGCAGATTTGAAGTCTTTGTCTTTGGTGGCAGAAACACATTGTTTAGCTGGAGTCAGATGGCCATGGTGGCGCCGTTGGAGGGGATTGAAGGTGCTGTTGATAGTCTGGTTTTAGAGGCTGGGATAGGGGGCACTGGAGGCGGTGGAAACGAGACGACGACGCCGCCACCATCGAATGCAGCGGTGAGGGCAGGAGGAGGGGCCGGGTGGAGTGTCTTGGTGGCTGTGTTCGTGGTGGTGGTATCGGCGTTGTAGAAGGAAGACGCGTGGCGGTGCATTGCCATGTTATAAAAATTCACAAGTAACGAACAATCTATTCCAAAAGAGCAAATTGATCTTCTTACACTCCTATTGACATTCGATATGGAAGTGACGGGGCCTTAAATGTGAACCTGCACAATCAAGCTATGATACAAAATCCAGGTCAATGTCTCTACGTACCTACCACTGACTTACACGTATCCCACTCCTATCCCAGTTATGATCACGCACCCCAACGCGCCGATCAAGAAGAACATACTTCCAGATCATCCCGACGCTTTGGCCCAAGCTTGCGTGGTCCCCCAAATATACACTCCAAGCCGCACCCGCTCGTCCCATCCACCCAAAACATCCGTACCCACAACCCATACCCGGTAGCCTCGACACTCAGACGAAAACAACTCGCCGATCATGCAAAAAATCTCCGAACAATGTTTCGTGGCACCACAAACAAGTTGAGCAGGGAGATCCCCAAGCTTCAAATTCCAGGGTCCAGGGTGTGGTATGCCTCACACAAGTGCAACCCACTTGCCCCAAGCGGACGGCATGTCCCGAGCGCGTGATGCTGTACGAATGCGGGAAACGAGCATAGCCCCGGGTGCATGACGAGGGACAGGAACAGGAAGGAACAAACGGGCAAGGCGAAAGTCGGTGCCACGCAAGCCCATGAATCGTCGAGCACATGATCGACTCCTTGAAATGATCAGAACGACAGCTGGGAAGCGAGTGGGTATCACAATTTTGAGCACGCGGGCGACCCGGCTGGGCAGCCTTATCAACGTTCACGTGTGGCGTTGCAAGGCAAGGAATACCGAAGGCATGGAAGATCGAGATCAACGCAGCAACATGTGTGCGATGCGGCAAAGTGTGTAGAGTGATTGCAAGACGTGTACGACGAGAGGTGTTCAACAAGAGTGCATGAAGTATGTGATGAGTGTTCAAAAGATTGCATTTCCACTCTACCAGCTATCTATCCGCAACTCGTGGTAGCTAGATGGCAATAAGATTGCCACCCCTATGCCGTGAAGCCCATCATGCAACTCAGAATCGAGAGAAAACAAGAGGGTTTTGTGCGTGCGTTATGAGATCCTCCACATCCGTCACAGAGAAAAGAAGTATTTCAACTCGTTCGGCTCCATCTGCATCTCGCAGACCGACAACCCAACGGTACAGGCATCAGAGAAAGGAAATCTGTGCCAGGGATATGTGTAGTGCAACATATGATATGGCAGGAGAGGAAAACGGAATGTGTACCTTCTCCACTAAATCCCAGCCAAGCCAAGATATTATCCTGCCAACTGAGATCCTAGAGATCCATATCCTCCAGAGACTACAGTAAAGAAAGACTGTTCAAAGAGAGTGATGAGGCCAATCCACGTGCAAAAGATATATTGCACCCCATCGCAGTGTGCGCCATTAAAAACATTTCGTACCCTCGCTATAAACGCCATGTCATGCAGAAAGGGGTGATGTGCCGGTAAGAACCATGATTTCGTGCCATCAACATGTGGTCAGGGGGATAGCCGACCACGATCCGACGGTATTAGAGGTGTGTAGGGGTATAGATTTGATAGTGTGTATATTCGCTTCAGGTTTTGTTTGAATCCTTGGGCTTCCAGAATTGCATTAGTTTGCTTAAACGCTTGTGTTTCTTCTTCGACTCCTTTGTGGGCTCGGAGTGTTCAGACTGAGGCCGCTGCTCGATGGAGAGTTTACTCTTCTCACCGAAGGATGAGCTATTGATTAACCGAGACAGGCTGGCAATAGAGGAACGCTTGCGGCGGCGCTGGTCGAGATCACTCGGAGCAGAGCACAGTGACGCAGAACGGTCGCTAGGCCGACGAGAACCTCCAATAGGGAACGCGTTATGCATAGCGCTGGTCATGGTAGACCTAGAGGAAGTTAAAGATGGCACATCATCCACTGATACGCGAAGCTCCGGTCCGGGCTCTCCAAAATGTGGGGACGACATTGCGCGATAGTCAGTGAGAGACGAAGACGCAGTGCCTAGGCGAGGTGTGTCGAATGAAGTTTGACTAGACCGGAAATCTGGTGACGAGAACGAAGACGTGAAGGTATCTGGGGTCATCAAATTCTGCTGGGGGAGTGGAAGAGACGTGTTCATGATTGCTTCGGGCTCCTTGGTTTCATCGGCTGATATTTGAGGGGTGACAGTCGAGTCCGAGGAGTGAGTCAGTGAGGAAGTACGAGGCTCTTCGTAGTCTTCAACAACCTCAATAGGGCTAACATCTAGAGATTGCTTGGAGTCGTTACCACTGAGCACGGACTTCGAAACTTCAAGTGGAGATAGAAGCTCAGAAGATCGTGACCTGGGGGAGTTGTCGTTGCGTCTCAGTCGAAGACCGTCATTAAAATTCCAGTTGATTCCTGAGCCGTCTTGGTTGCCTTCAACCTCCACGACCTGGATCTTAGGTTCCTCAATTTCTTCCTCCATCGCTTCTACAGCGATGCTAGGTGATATCGACACGCTGTTCGATTCTAGTGTATCCTCTTCAGGCTCATCTTCTTCGAACACATCAGCCATAGTCGATGCGGCGGCTGTCGTGGACGATCTATGCTCGAATGGAACGAGCTCTGGCGCACTTTCTGTTCTGCGATGCGACTGCAACACACCACCAGCACTGTGCATGGCACGCCTGTGAGCCGCAAAACCACGCTGTTGACCTCGTGGGGCTGAGCCATCGGGGGTGTTGAAGGGTCCTAGAGCTGCGTCCAGATCGATTGCAGGACCCATTGTGTCGGAGTTGACGCGCTTCAATTCGCGAGGTTTCCACGAGGCGATGTCAGTATCAATTTTGCGCGCTGGAACAGATTCTTCGGTTGGTGAGACAATAACGACTGTATTGTCGACGTCAAAGTTAGCCTCGAAATCTTGGTCATCGGATTCGTCCGTATCTTCGAAGTCCTGTGTTGACTCGGTAGGTGGTGTTGGAGCTCTGCACTTTGACTTCTTGCTATGCTTGGCCTTCCTAGGGATAATCGAATTGGCCCAGGACTTCACCTTTCTCGGCTTTCGGTTCGCTTTACGAGAGCTAGATTTGACCTTCTCAGGCTCAGTGAGAATCTCATCTTCGTCTATCATGGGTGATGGCAGAGGCGAGTGAAGCGAAACAGACAAATTGGGATCAGAAACGCTCATAGGCAGTGTTGGGACGTAGTTGTCGCTGCGTCGTGATTCCAAGCGAAAGAAGCCACGGCGTTTGACCGGCACATTTGGAGAAGTGGGGCTCGCAATGGCAGTGGGAGATGTAGGGGACACTGCCGACATAGGTCTCTTGCGATTGAACAAATCACCGCTAAAATGCGGGCTCATGTGCATGTCCAGGATCGCGCCAGCTGTGCTTGGTCGTTCATTGTTCTCCAACGTGGCGTTGAGGGAGGGGCGACCTGCTCGTGAGGCTTGAGGGCTCGACGCGCTGGCGCTGATGACCGACGATAGACTGTTAGTGGCGGAGTGGCAGCGAACGGTAGACATGGACGTCTCGGTTTCAGAAGAAATCGTCGAAAGTGGACGTATGTATTCCACTTTCTCAGCGAAACCGACGCGGGCCCTCGATGGCGGACGTCTAGGAGAAGATTCTGGATCGTCTGGAAAGGATCCAGTGTCTCGCAACGAAGGTTGTGATATTGACTTGTTCATCGAATGGCCCAAGACGAACTGGTTGCCCTCCAAGGGAGTGACGGGGGCACTACCAGATCGTGGAGCATTGGGTTGCATAATCGATGACAGGTCGTGAGAAGAAATGGCTCCCGAGCGACGATGCGCATGACCTCTCCGTCCAGCTCCAGCTGGTGGGCCTGGACGAAGATTGGGTCCTGGTGGAGGCAAAATGCCGTCACCTTTGGTCGGACTCGTGCTCAATAGCGACACACCTCCAGATCGTCCATCGCCTCCAATGAACTCGCTTCCACCCCGCCTGTGTCCTCCAATTGGCCTCGATGGTGTTGTCGGTGTAGTGGCCGGAGAATGTGGAGGGGTTGTCGTGGCGGGCGGTGCTAGAGTCGCTGGTGCTGGATTGAACGAAAAGTCTGGCAGAGCGTTGACAGACTTCTGCCTGGAACCTCCTGGAGCCGAGCCGCGACGGCCTGTTGGATATGCCTGGAGCGACATTGGGCGGGCATTTGAAGCGTGTGGGGATTCTGAAGATACTGCGTCGGGGCCTCGTTGGGGAAAGCAGAAGTCTGGATTTGGGATGAGCTCAATTGGACCGGTATTGGAGGCGTGACGACGCTGGTATAGTGGTGAGCCCACGCCAGCAGATTGCGCCGTCTGGGTAACCTGCTGTCGTGGCAATGCGATCTGAGCCATGGTGAAGCAGATGACGGCCCTGGAGACGCAGCAATGTGCGGCGGGAAATTAGTGATGGCACGCCTATGGACCTGCAGCGATCTGGTTGGTCTGAAGAGTGAGATTCGCGGTTGGGATCCCAACTGCCGCGCTTCGTGCTACAAAGGTGAGCACAGCGGGATTGAGACGAAACAAGCGCTCGAGGAGTACAGGTGCTAAGGCGATTACTAACAGGTCAGCAGGCAGACACTAAAGTCGAGCAGACATTGCGTACATTATACGTGTTGGTTTGTAGCGGATGTATATGCGGATGTTGAATGTTGCAGGATGTTTGGGCGCGAGTGGGAGCCACCAGTGACTGAAGATTGGACTGAGATGTAAGGAATGGCGGTTGGAAATGAGCGGACGGATCGCAAGATCGACTTAACAGCGTGCGGGGGCAGCTGTATGAGTGCGACGATGGGAATCCAGGACGGGGTCGGAGGGAGAGGAGGGGAGGAGGGCGGCGGAGGAGGGGGAAAATGCAGAGCGAAGGTGAAGAGGTCGTGAAGTGAGTGGACGGCGGAGGCGAGAGTGTTAAGGTAGGAGGGCCCGCTGCTTTCGAAAACGCTAAGACGCGACTAGGCCCAATCGGAGCCCACCCTTGTCCGCCGGGGTCCCTTGCAAGCACGAGGGGTCCAGTCAACGACGAGATGGACATGTGGCCCTGGGCTTTGACATTGGCAATTCGAGGCTTTATTTCGCCGTCCCAAACGTGCGCAAGCCACACTGTCCTCGCCATCGCGATGCAGTGCACCTTCCCAGTGCGAGCGCCTTTATCGCTCTGCTACCTGCTACCTGCTACCTGCTACCTGCTGCCTGCTCTACGGTCGTATACTGTCTACGTTCCGCGCATACCGGTAGTGGCACTCGGAACTCTGCTCTCCCTCTGCTAATCTATGCGACTGCACGTTGCCCCATCGAGAGGGACCGCCGCCGTATCCTGTACCTGCTTATCCTCCGCTTGCATGAGGCTCCTGACGCCCCTCCATTCCTTGCTCCCGCTGCGGTCGTGCAAGGCCAACTTCTCACCATGGACATCAAGATCATCGCCAGAGTGGGCCCTCAGCGGCGAAACAATCTTGGATGGCGTGGAGCCGGCGCAAGCTATCTCGCATCCCTTGGCGACATGCCGCCATCCGTCTTCGTCCCGGCTACGATGTCTACTGTGTGTGTACCTGATCTTCTATTGGTACCTGGAACCGCCTCGCGCGCGTCGCGGTGAGGAACGACTGAAGCGCTGGCAGTGCCCAGTTACCTCGCCTCGTGCGACTGTTCGGCACGTTCCCGGCTTCCGACGTGTTCATCAACAGCGACTGCGGCCTCGAGCGGGTGCTGGACATGACGATGGGCATTTGTGTTTCACCGTGCCGTTGGTTGGATCGCGAACGGCGGAAGCCCAAATTCACCTCTTGGCGCAATGCAGGGGCTGCTCTCGAGTCCATGTCGACTTGCCCCAAGCGCGTGGGCTGAACCGGGCCACACCTGACCATAAATAGGAACCAGAATGCGGAGAAGCCGGCTGGAAGAGGCATATGAAGACATGACTGCTGGTTGCTAGGAGACGCGCCAGCGTCAGCTCCAACTCGCAATGTGTATCTAGCGGGGTCGTGATATCATCTAACATGTCATCCTCAGAGTTTCATCCAACGCATTCGCATTCGGTGTATTGACGCATCGGAAAGTGCACCCGCGATTGCGCTGCTGGTCACCTGTGCGACTTCACCCAGGCCAGCAACGCATCCATCGCGACGGCGCTGCAAGCCTAAAGTTTGTGAGTTGCTTTTGATAGAGCCCCTCAACACATGACCCACACTGCACTTCGCTAGCCCTCCTCAATTCAACTTTCCACGAGGGCCATCGCTGCAAGTCACCGCGCCATGATCCAGACCCACCACCATTCGCGATCCCGAATAGACTCTAGTGTGTGCTTCTGGACACGCCGTTGTGTGCCTTCTGGAGAAGTTCGGCGCTGCAAGCCTCTATCACACACCCACGCCCACAAACGTGCCCAAGAATTGGCGGGTCTGGAGAAGCCAAACTTCGCACCTGATGTTCGCGATAACACGACGTCACAGCCCCGCTGCCCTTGAATCATGCTGCTCGCACAGTACTGTGTAGGTGGTAAAATCCTCAGGGACCTCGGTACCCTATCATCCTAAAGCAGCACAGCGTGCCTCCAAGCATTTGTTGTCTTTTTCCTTCTATAATTTCCGCTGTCCCTCTCCGACTCCGAGCAAACATCTCCAGGTCCCGAGTTCTGCAGAGATTTTTTGCGAAATGAAGCTCAACCGTCACACAACACACAGCGGTTTCGGCCCTGATCCGATATGTGGAAATGGGCGTAGTGCACCAACGGCTTCATGGCTTCACATGTGCTTCCCTCCTCAACCAGAAGCACCATGAGCGCTTTTCTCCCTCACCATTGAGCCATAATAGAGTTCATACGTAGGTCCAGCACGCACGGCCACCTGTTGGCAATGCTCCCACCTCTATCTGCTTCGCCCTCTGATCCGCCTCTTTCAATTGGCTTCCAAAGCATCCAGCTTGCAGCACCAATCGAAACACCCGCGGTGACCCGTTACCTGTCACTAATGTCAACAGCGTCCCAAACAGTCCTCTCGGCTTTACGCCCCCCTGAGCACGCTGCCGTTTGTGGCCCAGCTGAGTGACTGGACCACTTATCTCGTAACCCAGCAGTCAAGTCTTGTGGCTCACGCTCTGGACAATCTTTAGGTTCGCCATCCGCTGTTTGTCGCCCAGTAGCATACCCTTCTCTCTCTCCCTGCGTGTTGTCAATTGTTGTCGAAATTTCGCAATTTCGCACGAATTGGCAATTTATGGTGGATGAAGTGGCGGAGGACCCTGTGGTCGTGTCTGTGGCGCAAACAGGCGTGCCCCTGTCGGGACAACGATTTTGAGAAGGGAAATGTTTCTCGCACAGAAGGGCGTAAGCAAATCTGTCGGTAATTGATGTGGCTTGTCTATGGATGATTGCCTGGTGAGATTTTGGACACGAAGAAATCTCCGGGAGTTGTTGCGCCCAAAAAGGAATGCAAGATGCAGGAGGTACTAGCGATTTTGACCGTTCCAACCAATGGGAGCACGGTGTGCTATTACTTACCAGCATATCTACCATTCTGTCCTTTAGAGCGGACCCCCGAAACACTATTGATCTCGTCTTCTCGAAATCTAGCTTTTCGTGCTATCCGGCATGGTACTCTTCATCTTGATGTCTTTTGGTTCATACATGCCATATACCCACCGGCTCATGATGAACCCAGGTCAACTGGGCCGTGCATCATTCAGGTACCGGTACAGCTCGCGTACCTGAACCATAGTTTACACAATCTACATGACACTCACACTTGGTACGCCCGCGCATAGGTAGACTACCACTCTTCACACTTCTATCTCAACAACTCTCAATATCAGCCAGCCAGCCATCCAGCACATCCTCTCTTCCTTAAAAGCAAATTCACAGCTGTCATTCGTTGCCATGTCGCCAGCTCCCTCCCGTCCGCTCCCTTCCGCTGAACGTGGTTGTTATCTCAACCAAAATCCCCACAACCAAACACCTTCATGCTCTCCACACACACCTTTGACATCTAAAACACGTCAAACCGCGATCTGCGCCGGCACTGGGTTTGGGATGCTCCACTCAGCTGAACATGGGTGCTGTTGCGTTATCGCTACAGACCTCCAATCTCACGTTCACTTGAACAGCTTGGTCTGTCGCGCACGCAATGTCAATCTGTCAGGTCGGATTGCATGCACAGAACATTCGGTATCAGACCACCGTCAACCCGTCAGCCTGTCTCTTAACGCCACGAGACTCCTCCTGGGCTAATGCATCAACAGCCGCACTAGCATTCATCATTATCAGAATATCGCGGTTCTGGCTTCTCATTCGCCTAAAGCGGGGATTTTGGCGTGCGTTTGGCTTGCGTAGGTGTCAGAAAAGAACCTCAAAAAGGCAAGCCTATCAGCGCTAGAACACTTCTGCTGCTTCACGATCGGACACCCCGGAAGCTGAGGCGTTGAGAGAATTACGAGTCCTGTGGATGCTGGAGGCGTGGCCTGAGGCTGTGAAATCGTGAGCATAATGTTCGACTAAAGTTTCCGTTTGTCTCTGACATCTGTCCCTGATCGACCCTCATCAACCTCAGCTTTGGTATCAGCATCAGCATACGATCCAGCCACCAGGAACCTATCCCAACAGAATCCCGTCTGGCGGTCCCAGCCTAGAACCTGATTGTTCACACCCTACGCCTAGAGCACCCAGCTTACAGATTTCATTTTCTACACATTTTAGGTCTCCGGATTTGAGAGATACTTCATGCGCCCTGTTTCATGCTTCACTTGTGATCTCCAGGCAAGGTCTTCCCATCACATCGTGATCCCGCGAGTGGGGCCACGATTCAGCCCTGTGAGAAGGCTGGGGATGGCGTAGTCAATGCGGGTGTTGCGCGTCGCATGGTCAGGCAATCCCTCAACTGCAGACTTCGGCCTTTGAAAGAATGAGGCAACGTAGAGACACCTGTGGCGAGATGCAAGTTGTGGGGGGACATGATGCCGAGAATAACTCGGAGGCACTGTTGCATTTCGGCGAATATCTTTGAGGCGATGAAGAGGATTTTCTTGAACACTACATTGTAGGGAGGCGTGAATGTTTCAGGTACGGGAACGGTCGCCGACGAATGCTAATGTGACTACAGTGCTACCATACAGCACTACAGACGACATGCATCTCAACATGAGAGATAACAGATGGATGCGAAATGTATATTACGCCCCACGCTCAATTCCATCCGTACACATTGCATCTCCAAGCGCCAGGGGACCCCACCAACATCAACCTGCACCCATCCACACATCCAAGAATCTTACCCCACCACACCTAAGAATTTGACTGCACAGCACATTCAGCTCAACATGCGGCGTAGCAAACACACTTTGCAGCCTTCGCCTGTTCGCTCTCCGATTACTACTTCGCCCTACATCGCCCTACAGCATCACACCCTCAAATATCGTAGCGCCGGGATTGCATACTTAGATGCACATGCACCGCAATAATGCAGTAAGGCAAGGCAAATGCAAAGGCATCTGACGTTTCTTACGCAGTGAGCATCTTATCTGTGAACTCTATCCACGAACCGTGGTAATACAATGCAGCATGCGCTTGTTATGCCGCCGAGACAAGGATACGATCGGTGAAAGCCAAATACCTACCGACAGGTGACGGAAGTAGCACGATCACGCACGAGTTATGCAGTGAGCATTTAATCGGTGACTATCTATTTCCCAAACCCAATAAGCGACCAATTTGGCCGCCGCTGCGGACACGCACCGGTAGGCCGTGTTTGAGGACGCGAGGAGCAAACGTCTGTCAGGCGCTGTCTTGCCAAAGTTTCTTCTGACATCAAGACTAAGCACGCGCAAGCGAAGATGCTGCCCAGAACAGGACTCGGTTACGGAAGCGAGAGGCAAAGATCGCTCATAACTATACGTTCTCGATCACCTTCCCGATGCGCGCCCTCCAGAGCCTAGAACACCGCCAAGCAATCATGCACCCAGGGCAGAGTGACAGACCCGAGCTAGCTGTGTTCTGCCATCGTGCCTGTCCATCTGGAGAATAGATGAAGTATACGAGAGATCGGCGACCGGGCATATGTACAGTATACTCGCTGTACCTACCAATCCGACCGATATCTGACCGACATCTGGTCCGACCGATCGATCACACATGCATGCAGGTGGGGATGTGTAGTCACGATAAGCAGGAATATGGAGAGAAATTATTCCGCCTGTATATGCGAAGCTACCCCCGTGCTCACTATATCTGTCTCTTATCCGAGAGTGCAGGCTTTGCGCGCCTATGTACTCAATACACGTAGCTGCGAGAGTGCTGTCTTGGATTTAAAGCTTCTGCACGCAAGCGAGGACCCATTCGGGCTGCGGTTATGAAGCGGTCAACGTGGGAGTATTGAATTGATCTAATAGTGCATTGTTGGGAAGTGCACATGATTGAAACTGTCCCGAGGTAACAGATACCGTCAGTGAAATTTGAAACTCCATAAAATTACTGCTACTAAGCCACGTGGTTCAAAGGACAATGAGATAAAGTAGAAAGGGCGTCCATATTCCAGGATGACTGATGCTAGGCGTAGACCGGAGTAAAGTATTTTTATAACAGTATGTATTGTCAGGACTAAAGGTCTAGGGTTCAGTTCCAAATTAGCTCAGAATGTAGTTGGTGACTGTGAGCACCATATCAAGAACCTGTTCAGGTGAAGTGGAAAATCCATATGCATTTGGAGCCGTATCTCATCTTATCTCATGTACAGCCACCCAGGACTAGGAATCCGTCACGGCCCGTCCGTCCTAGCCAAAGGTCATGTAATCATTACCCAGGTCCCACCAAAACCGACTCAAGTGCGTACTTTCACTTAGCGAAGGCCATCCTAAAAACTGAGTGAAGATCGACAGAGAAAAATAGACAGTAAGAAAGGGATATCCATACGCCATAAGCGGATAGAAGACAAAGAAATGGATATCTTGAGACGCAGGACGTATCGAATCGCTCCCACCAACCGATAACGCCCAGGTCACTTCGTACTCAAGACCACTTGAAATGCAAGACAAACGCCCCCATCCAACCTGCCTAACCGTGATTGCACAAATGAAATGAAATGCAAGACTGTTTTGTAGACTCCTTCGTTCACAGCTGCCACGTTGAGTGAGCAACTTAACATCAGCGTACTACTCTATACGTTAGTCAGGCGTATAGAATGAAAGCGATGGAAGCTTGGGTTCAGATCTCTATGCGGTCAACAAGTTGCTCGCTCATAGTCCGCACAGCACTCTTCTCCCGCTCTCGCAACGACTCAACATCACTATCATCATCGGACGAATAGTAGTCGACACCTAGACTCGTCTCCCGAGCTTGAATATAAGGCTCTTCAGCATCGACGACTTCTTCCGGGTGATCAATGACCATGTTATCGAGCTCATCACTCTCGCCATAGTACTCGAGACCCTTCTTAGCGCGATCACCCAGCCAGTATTCAGCCCTCTTACGGCTTCCAGCGTTTGCAGAAGACTCGAATTTGCTCTGTTTGAATTTGCTCATCAAACTCATACTGACGCTCGGACTATTCGAGAGCGCGCTCACGCCGCGAAGGTAGAAGTAGCAAACTCGCTTCCTCTCCTTGTTATACAGGAAGAAGTGGTGGCTCCAGATGGCACCATCATCCGCAAACGGGTCGTCGGAAGGTTCCCATGCATAGTATTCGCACTCGCTCATTTCCATTTCGCTATCGAGTAGCTGCCAGGATCGGGGACTCCATATTGGTGACCCAAGGGGTGTAAGTGCGCCGGCAGGTAGACCTGCAGAGTAGACTTGCGGGCGAAGGTAATACATGGTGTTATCGATTCTGTGCATGAAGCTCTTCATCGTCTCCTGTCGGAATTCGTCTGGATTGAGCGTGTTTGCAAAGTCGTAGTCAATGTGCGTCGCATTTAGGGTAGAAATGAGATACGCAAACGTATGTCGGTTTGATGCTTCGTTGAACGTGCCAAAAGGCGTGTCGCGCGCAATGTTGAGCTGGTCTGCAAACTGCGCGGCTGATTGCGCCGAAAGGTCTGAGACTGCGGATAGTAGGTCCTGGTGTCTTTCCTCCAACGTCTTCTCAATGCGCTTGTACAATTTCTTGTCGCTGCCGGCCGCTTTTGTAGTCCATAGGTCGCATCCACCAATTACTGCTGAATCTTGGGTGTCGAAATTGAGGGCGAGGTTGACCTCGTGGAGGGCACACAGGTCGAGATACTGCAAGTCAAGTCGGTCAGTAACCTCAAAACGCGGGGCTTAACGCTGACGCATACACACCTTCATCGTGTTGGCTCAAGATGTTCTGGCTGTAATAATTAAGTTGGCCTGTTTTGGCGAAAATAATGCGTCGTCCTCGGGACGTTGTGCCGGGTCAGCGCGCCAGGTGCTGGCTATCTGCGTTCTCCTTTGTTTGAGTGGGGAAGCCTGCAGAACCGAGACAACTCATAAACACTGCTCTGCGCTGGCTGCGGAGAGAAGACGATACCAGTTGCACGGCCAGACGGACGTCTAGCAGGCGATGGACATGTGGTGGGTCTGGAGGCGGTGAGGTTGTGGTGGTGTGAGTCGTGTCGTTATCGCGATGTCGCTCTTGTGGAGTTGGAGTCCAGCTCTCTTGCCAAGGCCCAGAACGTCAGCCGTCATGTCGCTGTACTCCGTCTTGATTGGCTGAAATCCGATGGGTTGTGGCCAACGACAAGCTGTGAAGAGACAGAATGGGAAGTTCCAGATAGTTCATTCGGTGTTGAGATATGTTGTTAGTCGTGTCCTGTAGTCGTGGCTGCTGTGAAGTATCATTGCTGTGAACCAAGGAGCTCAAACATGTGCTCGCACGCAACGAAACAAAATCAGAATAGAAGGAATTCAAAGGTGCAAGTCTCGATAGCATGACATGTATGTTCACGTTCGAGTCTCGGAAGACCTCTTGAGCCAGAACTCGCTGGTCCGAGCAAGCCCGACCGCCACAAGTACAACATACGTTGCATGTACTCCATGCCATGATCTCCAAGCGACTATACGAAACTTAGTAGGGCTCAGTTGATCATTTTGCCCTCAAGCTACTATTGCTTGACTGTCTCTGAATGTTCGCTTGGAGTCGGTGACAGGAACAAGAAGTGGAGTACATCCATCGCCATTCGCTCATCATGGCAGAATAGCAGATAGTGTGTTCTCCTGAAACTCTTCTTTTCATTTGTGATATCGACCACGATGTCTGTCTGAAGCTATTCTTGAAGAGATGTTTAGCACAAGAGATGCCACAAAGGGCGTAGAATTGGTATACCGCATTGCTAACCTGACTTTCCAAACTCCAAGCCATATAGCGCCGTGCAATGCAATCTAGGTTGGGTACTAGTTCGATAGAAGTCGTTCAGATAACTCCAGACTGATGAAGCCTGTCCTTGAAAACTTCTGCCTCCTGTGTGTGATAAATAGGAAGATGATTAGCAGCAGTCCGTACAATCGCGCGTATTCGTCATGGGTCGTCGAGACACCTAGATATGTACAGAGACATGTAGGAACAAAGTCGTAGCGTCTACATGATCTTGGTGACGATGTCGTCCTCGGCCTGACGGGAGAGACATGCGTCAGCGACATCATGGGTGCATATGGCAGTGGATTGGGCATTGGAGGTGTGTTGGTTGGGACCAGGGCGGGACTTACCTCCATGTCCTCCAAACTGTCCTGCTGTCCTATACATCTCAGTACATTCTTTTTGCTGCTCTCCTGCATTTCTCCGGCGAGGAGCAGCTCGTCGAGGATGAAGTAGGCCTTCTGAAAGTTGAAGATAATGTCCAGCTCGCACACGTTGCCATAGTATTTGTCCATCTGCTCAACATAGCGATGCACAATCTCGAGGGTTATGAGCTCATTGTCTCTGGAGTCGCAGCCGGCGATGAAGAAGAGGGAGGCATAACGGCGGTACACGATCTTGGTATCTGGAAGAATTTGTTAGCCTCGTGGATGGACCCCTGCCGGACTCCACTGACCTTTGTACTCTAGGAAATTGCACATGCGCGTTCTCCGGGCGAGGACCAGCTGCGTGACATCTTTGACGATTTTGGCCTTGTCTTTAGGCGCGAGCGTGGTGAACCACTTGGCGAGGCGCTGCTACGTTCAGTATCGGACACGGGGCTGCAGGAGGGTCGGAATACGTACGACTTTGCCCTGCCGTGAGAGCAGAATGAGGTATCTTCATCTTTGTTAGCAATGGTAGCAGTCCTCCTTGCGCTAGGGCAACTTACTGGATGGCCATGTTGGGTGTGAGGGAGAGAAAAGTGTGGCCTTGTCGTGTGTTCGTCTGCAGCCGTCGGCGATCAGCGGTCAATGCAGCCCCGCGCCCAACGTCAAGCTTAGAAAGTGCCTCTTTTCCCCGCCACAACACTTCACTTCTTATAAACACTCACATCGCATTCTCCGCACAATCCAAGTAAAGTGTTTTCGCATCCTCTGCTTTGACCTCCAAGTGCGTAAACTATAGCGCTCAACGCCAAAGCCATCACAACTCCACCCCGCTTCCGATTGCTTATCAATCCTCTCTTCAACTACCTTAGTCACAATTCAAAGGGAGACCGCAAAATAAGACCAGAAGACTGAACTGTACCATTGAACAAGTCATCTGAGCAAGGACTGCAAGTCCGTCAACCCTTACAATGAAGCTCGTCCTCTCCACCTCGTACTGGCCCACTCTTATCCCTCTTTTATCATCAATTAACATCCCTAGAAATATAATGTCAGGCGGCCCCTCAGTCATTCGCCGCCCAACCTTCGAGAAATCAAACACAGAACTCACATCCTCGTTACGAGCGAACTTCAAGACCCATCAACAATCCTCTCCCTCAACCTCCCAACCCTCCTACCGCACGTGGACAACCCAACAAGACTCAACCCTCTACATCCCCACGCACACCGCATCCCCCCTCTCGGAGCCCCGCGAAGCCTACGATATAACAGTAAAGTTGTTCTACCTCCCCAACATCCCCGCCTCACAACGCTGCATAGAAACACGAGAAGCCATAGACCTAGTCCTGCGCGAGCTAGGAACCACATCCATCGACCTCCTCATTGTTAGCTTTCCTGGCATATCATTCGATGCAGATGACGAAGACTCAGACTCAGAACTCGAAAGCACAATCACCGCCCCCGCAGCAAATGCAGAAGGCGGATGTCAAGACTCGAACGCCGCACCCGAAGACATGGCAACCATGACCACCACCTGGAGAACACTGGAAAAACTACACTCAGAAAACATCGTCTCCAAACTCGGCATCTCAGAATTCGGCGTCCAGCGCTTGAGTAAATTCCTCCCACAGGCTACCGTCCGACCCAGTGTTGACCAAATAAACGTACGCGACTGCTGTGTAGTGCCCAAACCCCTCATATTATACGCGAAACAGGAGCAAATTGAACTACTCACGCATAATGATTGCACGAATGTGCTGCCACGGGGGACATTACGCGAGATACTAGGGAGTGGAGGGAAAGGCGTTGGTGTACTGGCTGGAGATGAAGAGGGAGCAGAGGGGTTGAGAGGAGAGATTGAGCCGCAGTGGGTGGTGAAGTACACAGCGGTGGTTAAAGATAGGGGAGTTGTGGAAAGTAAGGGGTATTTTGCTGTAGCGGAGTTGCGAGAGTGCTAAGAGCTGAGGTATGCGAAAAGGTGGCAGAAGATATTTGAGGACATGAGATACCTTTTTGTGCATATAAATACAATAGCGGCTACTCTTCATCCTGCCACCCTATAGTATACATATAAGTACTTGGCAGGATGCAAATGCCTTTCAATACCTGCTCGCATTAGTGCTTTATCTTGGAACTGGTTATTTGCAGCTGTGCTTGTAGTATTTCCACATTACTGTAATTCCTATTTTAATCACAAAAACTACCAAATATCACCGTGTAAATTCAAAGAGCACAGTCCATATTGTCAACTCCGAAATCTCTGCACCGAGCGTAAACTTTTTCTGCCACATATAATATAGCTTCACCGTAACAATTTGATCCTTATGCATCGTAGGTAGAATTACGAGAATCTCCCGTTGGAGCGATTCCTATAAGCTAAGAACAGGGGGTATAGGTATTGTATTAGTCTGCGCGAAGTGAGGGGGCTAGTTAGGAGTGGGTGTAACGGAAGAGCACAGATTGTGTTAACACATCACATTTGAGCGTGAATATAATTGTAAGTTGTGATATTGAACCCTGGATAATGTAATCGTAATATTATTTTACGTTGAAGTCATCCTCTTCCAGACTCCCAACACCATAATCCGCATGATCAAACCCCAGGTTAATTGCCCAGAGCAGGTTCTACGTGAGCCACACCCGTGAACCCCACAGTTGCGCATCCACACATAGATACTTCCCGCAACCACTGAAAGTGGCCCTTCGTATAGACAAGATAAGCTAGCCTAAACAACAGACCAAGACGAGTCCGTATCCGAGTCGCTGTGAAGATCCACATCCTCGTAAACAGCGGGCATATAACAAACGTTGTTTAATAGAAGCTCAGTGCCTTCAGGCGCATGGCCATCAGGCAAAGCCAGTGTAGGATCAGGGATAATGGAAGCGCGTTGTAGGCTGACTTCCTGCTCAAGATTCTCAATGAACGTAGTCGTAGGGGAGATGACGCGAACGTTGGGAATAGGCTCCTTGGCCCTGGTAGGCGATGGAGTCGGTTCAGCGATGTCCTTGTCGATTGGGTCTTGGTCTTTGATGACGAGGGCTTGGTGATTCCGGATATATTCCAGCATCAAAAGGTTCAGTGCTCGGAGATCGACAATAACCTGACGAAGCGTGAGAGGAAACGGGCCACGGGAACAGAAACGGACGATGAACGCATGTACCCCAGTATATCCTAGAACGAGAAAGCCAACGTAAATAACGAGAGGACAATTGTCCCCATAACATTTCACAAAGAGGCTCAAGCAGCCCCCACTAACACTCAGGATCAGAGTGGCAATGAGCCTCTTCTCCAGGACATCTAGTCTTTCCCAGATGCACCTCCAAAGTGTTTCAGAGAAGACATTCCATGAGAAAGAGTTTGGTGGCAGGTTCTTATATTTGGGTACACGGTTTATGAACAGGGCTAGCAACACACTTGTCTCGAGTAGCCCCATAAAGAGGGTAATGAGTGCCAGTGTCAATAGTGTGCGCTTGAAGCTGGCGCGGATCTCTTGGAGATCCTCAAGCCTGCGTCTTACTGTAATCAGAGATTCGTGTCCAATGCTGAAGTCCGGATCATAATTATTTTCGAGTGGGAGATAGAACAGATGGCAGCGACCAGTCTGGCATTCAATGTAGATCGAGTCAGGTTTCAACCCCTTTATGGGCTTGGTTTCGTGATCGGTAGCATTGCCGTCAGTAGCATTTCGAGGCGGGAAGCGCTGTGTAGAAGGCACTTTCCCCAACTTCGAGCGAAGCCAGCCCCTAACGTTTCCGAGCTTATACTTCATGAGCTGGAGCAGACCTTCGGCTTCTTGCCGCCAGTGCTGCCATACGATAGCGAGTGGTAACTTCGGTATCGGCTGCTGAGCCTGAGGAGCGAACATCTTCTCACAGCTGCCCTCAACCCAGGCAAGTGTTTGATTGCGAATGTCGGGATAGTCGGTGTAGTCACCGGGAAGAGCCCAACTGTAGGCAGCGTGTGCACCACGGACAAGACAATCTTCATATGTCTCGAAGAGGCTAAGTGGAAGGGGCTCCTTGGTGAGTATATCGATTTGCCTGCGGACCTTGAGCTCGACGGTATTGCGACCCTCTGCTGCTGGGATGCCAACTTTTGTTGCTTCGATCTTCAGTTCAAGGAAACGCAAAACTCCCTCATAGCCAATGACGAGTCCCAGTAGGGTCGTGGAGGCAAGCACGAGACACACAAGAATATTGATGAGGTGTGAACGGGCTCGCTCGTCCGTTTTCCTCGTCTTGCTCGGTTTATCCATTTTGCTCGAGTTGGGATCATTGCTTGGTTCGGATATCTTGCAGGCAACTGACTTTGTTGTTGTAACAGTAGCCTCGGTAGTGATAGCAAGTGCCTGAGATGGGAGTATCGTCTGCGGTACATTCACATCAACCATGGTGACTTTCTGTAAGGTATTAGCATGTAATTAAGCACATCAGTTTATAATCGCTATGTTGCTAACGAAGCTGCTAGCAGTACGCTCCAATCCACAGAATATGAGTGGAAGACATGACATACCTCGAGGTCCTTCGCGCTTAGATTGTGTAAACGGGCTCGGATTTGAGTTGGTGGTTGTGTGGGTGAGTTGTATTCTCGAAAAAAGGCTCAGTGGGAGTTAAAGGCTAGGCAGCGTCGAGCACGTGGAAGTGTACGTTGGGCTGGAGGCCACTCGTAGAGTTCGTGCGGGGTCGTCGACGATGAAAGTCGAGAGTGAAAGGAGAAGGTTGATGAAAGTGACCTTGATACGGGTCGAGGTTAAAAGACGCATGCAGGAGGTGGTTGTCTTTTTGAACACCGTGTTAAATCATGGTGTTCAGCTGTTGTGTGGAAGAGAGGTGCGAGGAAGGTGCTAGCGAGCGCCATCCTGCTCCGCAGAACCGCATGCAGAATCATCTGCTGTCAACCGAAGAAGTGCTATTGTTGAGCCAATAAAGTGAAAGTATAGTGGAGTGGATGAGACAAGATGAAGCGTAATACATAAGCAACTCTAGCAAGTTGACTAGAGGATCGTTTTGTTCCAGCAAAGAATTGTCTGTCAACTACGACGGTACTTTTCGAGGCTGCAATGATCCTCTTGCTCAATGTCTAAGGTTGTTTATGGGTACTCGTCGCTCGACTCTATGCCCATTGTGGTACATGGCCTACCTCAACTATGGCACCGCTAGCCTCTCATCCATGGGTGGAATGACATTGGATACAAACGAGAACGAGAGCAAGACTTGACTCATTGCTTCAAGACAAGCATGCGTTGCTAATTTAACAAATATTGACAGAACTCATAGAACATTGTACGCAACACTGAATAGTAAACGAAACAAACAATACACTCTTGCACAAGGTTGAAATGTTTAGCCTAACCATACGCTGACAGGTTGCATTCACCAGAAGATGCTGCATGATAAGAAGAGACAGGCTGTGGCAGAAATAATATGTCTGTGTCGTGGCGACGTGGGCTATATAGCACTTCAGGACTGTCTACGTGAGGTTTGTCTTGTCCAGCGACTGTTCAAAGAAATTAACTAGACAGTAGGAACGTCAGTGCGTTTGGCTGAGTATGCTTTTGCATATAGCAACATCAAGTTCCTTAGCGAGGCGCTCTTCCAATGTCTTCAATGTCTAGTAATGTGCCTACGTCTTCAGCCTTGATATCGCTCTGGGCAACTACAAGGGGCTCTTTGTGGGCGCTCGTCGCGCTATCAGTGCCCTCCACCTTCACAGTCACTACTTCGCTCTTGAATTTGGTTGTTTTGCCAACAACAGCTGATGGACACAGCCCTTTATCTGCGAGTTTGCATTCGCCGCACTTTCTTCCCACTGGCAGGCATATTGTTTGTCCGAACCCAACGAGCAAATTATTGATGTCGTGCCACCGATCTCTTGGGAGCCAAGACTGCAATGCTTTCCTGGTCTCTTCCGGCTGCTTTGTATTGTTCCAACCCCACAAGTTGGTTATGCGGTGGACATGGACGTCGACTCCGATACCTTCATCTCTTCCCCAGGCTACACTAAGACAGAGATATGCCATTTTCGGTCCTACGCCAGGCAAAGAGGTTAAGCCTTCAATCGTATCAGGGATGTCCGAATTCCACTTGTCTCGCAGAATCTCGGCAGTATTCTTGATGTACTTTGTCTTCAAATTGTGGAAGCCAACTTTGGAAATAAACGCGTTCAGCGCAGCTGGCTCAATGGCCAGGACCGATTCGAGATTGAAACCCCCGCTCATGTTGTCTTGCATACCCTTGATGGCCACGGCCGTCACTGTGTCCTTGGTTTGTGAACTCAGCATTAGAGATATGAGTGTTTGGAAGCGTTGATCTCGTGGAGTCGTGTTGCGGTCCGCCAAACTTTCACAACCCATAGTATCCACCGGAGCAACGTGCTCGTTGCGCATTTCTCGTGTTAAAGCGTATATCTCCTCCCATTGTGGTGGCGGCTCGAGCTTTACATTGTCGTTTGCTGAATGAAAGAGTCAGTAACATAAGCCAGGCATGGAGTGTGCAACAGGATTCAGACAGAACTACAGACAACTCTTGTAGTTGCCAAAGGACGTTGGTGTTCAGTTGAGGCCTCTAATATCATGTCCACTGTCCTATTGCAATCTATGCGTACCTGTCTTCTTCGTCGCCGACTTCTTAGCAGGCGCACGACGCGCCTTCTTCGCTATTCCATTGCCCTTCTCTGGCGATGCTATAGCCGATATAGATATCTCTTTGCTCTCACTCTTGACGCCCGTAGTAGCCAGAAGCGCATTCTGTCCCCTCTTCCGCTTCCGGGTCTTCTTCACCTCTTCATCTGAGCCTAAGTCTTCCGGTACCGAGCTCAGCTCCGAATCCGATACCGACGCCTGCACTCCATTATCGTGTTCCAATTCTGACTCGTATCCGATACCTCTTGCGACGCGGCCAGCCTCAGCGGCGTTTAGAGCAAAATCTCGAATCGTTGGATTCGTATGGGAGGGTATCTGACGTAATGAACGATGGGTACGACTCGCGGCAAGTGTCGAGATGATCTTAGTGTCGCGGGATATGCGTGAGGTTCGCATGATGTGTGATGAGCGTGGGAGACGGCAGCGCAAAGCAACTTGGGGATTTTGGGGAACGGCGAGGAGCTCAGACGTGACGAGGGCTGTTTGAAATGTTTGAAGCTCGGGTCGTTGTGACGGGAGAGTGACAGGGGTAGCTCGAGCTTTCCATTTTCGTCAGACTAGCGCATTTTCAATAAAAGGCCAGAGGCTTAAGACAGCTCTACATTTGCGCGCTTTCATCTATCAAAAGGAAATCAATACGAAGACTGTCACTTTCTATTAGAGTCTCGACTCGTGAATGTGGTGATAGAGATGTCAATCCTCGGCAAGCACGGGCTGCCGCCGATAGTCCCTTTGTTATGATTGCTATGCAGGTACCGTCACAATCACCGTGGAGGCGCCACGAGGAGGATTTATCACCTCGTTCCCTTTGCGGCTTCATAATTGCCGAATAGGATCACGGGTGATATACCAATAATCTCACGGACCGCATCTACCCCACCATTTCACCAACACTGGTCTAACAGCTTCGTCATCTATCCCAACCGAGCACCATCTCCGAGCACCCATCAGTCTCAGATTCTGCACGTTGCACACTAACCATCCAGCAACCACACGGCGATGCCGAAGCTACACCCAACTGATATTCCGTCTTTCGCGGCCGGCCAACTCACGCTTCTGGATGCAGAACTGCAAGCAGAACTGTCCGAAACAAACGCGCTTCTCTCCTCTCACACCCCGACAGCTCTCTCCCGTGCGGGTCTAGCTATTCTGAACCTTAATATCTCTTCTATACGCACCGGCCTTGGCGGCAAAACCGTAGTAGATCTCTCTCTCGACCCCGCGGTAGTAGCTAAGGGCGAGAAGGCGGATATTCCCGAGCATGGCATTCGCACGGGAGACATCATTGCTCTACAGGACCAGCCTACCGGAGGCGCGAAGAAGACAGAAAAGCGCGAACTGGCCAAGCTAGGTGTAGAGGGAGTGGTCTTGAGAGTTCGAAGGGAAAATGTAGAAATCGTGCTCGACAAGGAAGATGCAGACGTTCCCAGTGGAAGTAAACTGTGGATGTCAGTCACACTAGGAACATACGACTGCCAAAATGTATTCAAGCTGATTTATTAAATAGCGTCAAGCTGGCGAACGACGTTACTTACAAAAGGTACTCATTCGAGCGAGATTAATCGGCAACTCACGATGCTCATATTTGATACAGGATGAACCAGACAATGAACAAGCTTCAGAAGTTCCACGAGCAAGAATACACGCCTTTCATTCATGTCCTATTCGGCCAAGCTTCGCCTACGCCTCTGCCATCTGATCTCAATGATCCATCACACCCGCTACACAAGCTTCAATGGAGCGACCCAAACCTAAACGACAGCCAGAAAGAGGCCATCCGGTTCGCCCTGGCTTCGCGAGAAGTTGCCTTGATCCATGGTCCACCAGGCACCGGCAAAACACATACACTCATCGAACTAATACTCCAGCTTCTAAAGCAGAATCTTCGCCTTCTTGTCTGCGGGCCCTCGAACATATCAGTAGATAACATCGTCGAGCGTCTAGCCTCACATAAAGTCCCTATGATACGCCTTGGACATCCAGCACGTCTTCTCCCCTCAGTACTGAACCACTCTTTAGACGTGCTTACTCGAACCTCCGAAGCCGCAGCTCTTGTCCAAGATGTTCGCAAAGAGATGGACGACAAACAGTCATCCATTCGAAAAACACGTAACGCTAGAGAGCGTCGCCAAGTATATGGGGAACTGAAAGAGCTGCGAAAGGAGTTCAGGGAGCGAGAGAAAAGTTGTGTCGATAACCTGATCAAGGGGAGTAAGGTTGTGCTGGCTACTTTGCACGGTGCGGGTGGCTTCCATCTCAGAGCGCAGGAATTTGACGTTGTTATTGTGGACGAGGCGAGTCAAGCCTTGGAAGCACAACTATGGGTCCCTTTACTATGGGTCAAGGCATCAAAGCTAGTGCTTGCTGGTGATCATCTACAACTGCCTCCTACTATCAAGTCGCTGAACTCCAAACAAGTCAAGTCAGTCAAGAAGGATGGTAAGACCAAGGACGAGAAAAAGAGCAAGGATAGCAACAGCAAGGCATATGACGACAGTAAGAACAATGCGGAGCCGTCTGTAAAGCCGGTGGTAGAGAAGATGACGTTGGAGACGACGTTGTTCGATAGGCTTCTCGCATTACACGGGCCATCTATCAAACGCATGCTAACAACGCAATATCGTATGCATGAGAACATCATGCGATTCCCTTCGGACGAGCTATATGAATCGAAACTAATTGCAGCCGACTTTGTCAAGGATAGATTGCTAAAAGACCTACCCTACGAAGTCAAAGACACGGAAGATACTCGAGAACCATTGGTCTTTTGGGACACGCAGGGCGGTGACTTCCCTGAGAAGACTGAAGACGAAGACATCGGGCGCAAAGGAGGCAAAGGCATGAGCTTAGGAGATAGCAAGAGCAACGAGGCAGAAGCCGCACTTGTCAAAATGCACGTCAGCAATCTAATCGAAGCAGGCGTTAAAGCAGAAGACATTGCAGTTGTTACTCCATATAACGCTCAGGTACGCAATTTGGCTGCATGATGCCCCTCATGCCTGTCACTTTAAGCGCAAGAACCCCTGTCACCACTATAGATGGTCTGACTGACTTGTTATACGATAGCTGGCCATCCTATCCCAAATGCTTAAAGAGAAGTTTCCAGGCATTGAGCTCGGGTCTGTTGACGGGTTTCAGGGCCGAGAGAAAGAAGCCGTGATCGTGTCTACGGTCCGGTCCAATCCAGAGCATGAAGTTGGGTTCTTGGGCGAAAAGCGAAGACTAAACGGTAAGCCAACACAGCACTTGGTAATTTCCGCACCTGCAGATTTTATGTACTCAATATTTTTGCCTATGCTTCAAAGTTTTTGTTGGCAGCTGCAGCGGCAATGGCGGAGCAAATTCAACAGTTTTACCCTTTAGGTGGTACTGTACTTGAGAACGCTCGAGTACCTTGCGCAATCGCTTAAAGGTGGCAAAGATGGAGAGGCACCATATCACATGAATACGCGCTCACAGAGTTTATTAGTTGCGATGACTCGGCCCAAGCGGCACCTCTGCGTTGTCGGAGACTCGGACACGGTTGGCCGGTGAGTGCTGCCCCTCCTTCGTCCCGAGAGCTTGGTTTTTCTTCGGAGTGAGACGCGTGCATGATGCCGTGTGATAGTCAAAGACCGTGTTTGGTGTTCCACGTCCACGCGACTGACGTACACTGTAGGGGCAGCAAATTCTTGAAGAACTGGATGGACTTCCTCGAGGAGAATGCGGACCTACGGTATCCCAACCTTGCTGACGTCTACGTGGACGATTGTGGATGAGTGGATTGTGGGAATCGTATTCCTAGCGCCCAGATGCGGCTCTCGGATTGATTTGGGGTCAGCTGGCTGGGCTGCTGCAGATGTGCACTGTGGTAGGCGCACGACGGCTCAGAGCAGACTTTCGCGATGCATACGACGTGACTTGGCTGCAGCAGCAAAAGCCCTTCAGGGAATGCGAAGCGAGCGAAGGGATAGTCAAACGGCCGGGGGCTAGCCTGTAGCTGCATGGAGAAAAAAAACAATAAGGTCTTCAACTGTGGAACCCGTAAAGCAACCGTGACAACAGAGCATAAGGGCCACAGGAACTTGAGGAAGGCTGATGAGATTGCTTTCTGAGTTTCGCGCCTGCTGGGAACGATGGATGGCCGGTGTGGGGCATTGTCCATGATTCGAGCGCTGAGATGGCACCGGCCCGTGGAAGCGTGGAAGGGTTCGTGGTTGTGAGGCTGCTGACTTTGCCAACCTCAACCCCAATGCTCACGGCTCACGGCTCACCACTGCTTACTGCTATCGATATGCAGCCGTGTTGTTGAGGGCCCACTGACAGCACACTCTTCCTCCACTTCTGCAAACATTTCGTCGGCGTCCGGTCTGGGGACGCCTCTGTATGCTGCGCATGCCCTAGCACCGTTTCCACCAATCCCTGCCGCCATCGCGCTTGGCCGTGCGACGTCTCAAACCGCCATCGTACGCGCAACCAAGGGTCGGGAATTTTGACAGGCCATGTCCCCATAGAGCTTCCCTCGGCTGCCAGTAATGCCACACCATCCCCCCTGTATAAGCTGCGAGAGCGTGGTTACTTCGTCTGGCGCGCCTTGGTTAACCTTTTCATGCGCTGCCATAGCCCGACCGCTGCTGCGACCCCCCATGTCCATCTTACCCACTACTAGAGTCTGAAACGTCTGTTACTCGCGACCCGCTGCCCTCTCGCGCAATGAGTCCGTGCCCTCTATCTCTCGTGGCGTATCGAACCCTTTTCTGCTACCATGCATGCAGCCAACCTAACCTGGAGCTTCCCACGCGCTGTGTCAGTGTTGGCTTCCTCTAGTAGCCTCTCCGCCTCCAGCTGCTATTATAATGTCTATTCCTGGTCCGCATGCTTGACGGCCATTTCCCTCAATTCGCAATGCGCCGCTCATAGTGTGCTGCCATCCGCTCCCGTCCTCCTTCACCGCCCTGTCTATGGAGCCCGCGTTTGATACATATTCCTCTATCTACCTCCCGTCCTTCTATCCTGCGTTCGCCGTTTAACTTCGTCTCTCATTCTCGGATATTTTTCCCTATTTCTAGCCCTCGGCATTATTGTTGCGCTATAAGCTTTGCCGGGTCTCATTCACGCGTTATCGATTCCGTGGCACCTTTGGAAACAAGGTTCAGAATTCCATACTAGGACCTGGCCGCCAATTCGGGTCCCACCTTCTGTCTGGTTGGCTCTGTAACTTCTTGGGGTTAATGGAAGGCGTCTCTAGTGCTCTCTAGGTTTTCCTATTAGATCTGCGTGAGACGAATTCTGGTTACCCTTTTCTAAACTTTGTGGTGCCCCACGCGTTGTCTACTCTTGGAGTAGGAATACTTGTAACTCATGATCACACAAGGCGATTTCGTCGTTTCGAACATGGGAGGGGAGAAGTCTCTGCAGAGGTCGAGTTGGAAGGCCGAAGCAATCCGCAAGGGAAACCTCAAGATCAGTGGTCCCATACCTATAACTGAGGAGACGCCACTCAGCGAAGAGGAGGAGAGGGAATATGCACAAAAGCATAATACCGACCCATTGGACTCATCGTTGCAGCCCTCCGAACCACAACCTCGTGCGAACACGCTCGAAGATTCCCGCCCAGGGCCTGATCTAGCTGAGGAAACGCCGCACCTGCAGGAAGAACATCACGAGTTTCGGCCACAGACCCCATCAACAGAAATACGGCCTACGGAAACCCAGAGACCTTTAGAGCCTGTGTCACGCAGCGTCCCGAGTCCATTTCCTTCAATCCCTGAAAGCACTACGAAGACACCACAGAAGAAGCGAAAGAGCGGACTAAGAAATGTCTTTCGCAAAATGTTCAGCAAGAGGGGTAGGGACGAGTCCCGCGTTGACGAAGATGTTTCGCGGAGAGGGCATGTGCATTCTGTCAGCGTAGGTGCATTGAATTCAGTCTCGCGATCGTCGCTAACCATAGCACAGGACTCTGGATTACTGAAACAGTCGCCCAAGCCCAAAGAGACCACCGGTGGTTCACGTATATCAGACCTTCCAGTTCGGGAGCTCATGCCCCTCAACCCGCTTGGGCAGCACCTACCGTTCCCGATGAACGTAAATGCGCCGCAGGAAACGAGCCCACATCACGAATACCTCACCTTCGACCTTCCTCCTTCCGACCTGGGGCGCCGAAGGGCTACCCTTCCCAGCGTTCTTAATGCCAACGCGTCGTCACAGTCGTTGTCTGCTGCTGCGAAACACATGTCATCTTTGGAGGAGCGAAATGACGGAGAACTGTCACCACAGATTGGAATTGCTTTGTCGAGTCCATCGTATGGAGGCCAGGTACAATCGATAAGCTCTAAGCGGAGGTCGCGAAGTGCTGACGCTTTGCGCGACTTGGCCAAGAGTCGTACATCAACCGAGCGGAGACGTTCTGCTGAAATACGTTACTGGAGGCAAAGTTATCAGTCTGGCAGTATTTACAGCACAAATACGCAGCGACCACGTACCGCGCAGACTGTCGAGACTGTACAAACAACTGAGACCCATGATTTCGCGACGAAAGCGCCAGAGTCAATCGCGGACTCTAGCACGTTGCACGCGCCAATGGTGGACCAGCATGATCAAGACATCAGCTTGATCCAATTGCCTGTAGAGGCCTTCAATTTTGGCAACTTGAAGAGCGAATTCCTGAACGAACCGGAATCTGAGGATCAGCCCACAGAAGCTGGGCGAGCAGAGAAACGTCTCTCGATGGAAGAGCGTGTGCAGCACCTGGAAGACAACATGCGGACCATTGAGACGTCTGTCCACCGCATTACGGGCCGCACTAACCGCCAGACCATCATTCTCGAGAACGCGCCGAAAGGTCGACGTTCGAGAAACCGCAGTTCGTCAGGGACTAGCGACAGGCAAGGCTCGTATCACTCGAGCAAGAGCAGCAACGTGACGCTCAGCGCCGGTGGTAGGCGCTCGCCTTCGGCTCCGTCATCACCTGTTCTTGCACCTCTTTCTTCTGTTTCTGAGTTCCCCAAATCGCATCCTCACCCAGCTGTTGCGGCTGAGCTCAGTGCTACTCCTCCCCGTCCTCCAACGTCGTATCGCACCGAGCTTGCCACACAGTTCACTGCTATCTACGAAGCACTCAAACACGAGCGCGCCTCACGCAAGTCCCTTGAGAGACAGGTCATCAGCCTGCAACGCGAGATTTCTGAGCTTCACGCCGTTGTCAATAAGTTGCATACTCGTTCTCCTTCCTACCCTACGCCCTCTCCGGATGCGGTTATCACGAGCAGCGAAGAGCGAATGATCACACCTCGTGCTTCTGCGAGACCGGATCTGCATATTGGCATTGATGAGCGCCGGAACCGTGGGATTCGTGAGACAACGCTCGGCCAGTTTGACTACGACAGCAGGGACAGAGACGAGAGCGGCAGCGAGTGGAGCAGCAAAGAGGACGTCACGAGTCCCGAGGCATGGGCTACACCGAAGGAGGAGAGCAGCGAATTTTTCGGGAAGAGCAGGAGTAGGTTGAATTTGAAGGATGGAGAGGATGAGATGTTCTGAGTGGCCTCAATGATGCCCTTATTGATGATGGCTATGCTGGGTACGACATGCCATACCTGCGAGACGGTCTTGTTTTTACAGACGGTACGCTACGACACGACACGAGCTCTTCTCTCGTTTTCCATCCCTTTTCTCTTCTGTTTCCATGTTCCTCCCTATCTCTTTTAGTGTCCATTATTTGATTTGCATCTGTAAGATACCCCAGTCGGCGTTTACGATTCATGGGAGGCTTTTGTCTTGCACTGCATGTTTTGCTGCTTCATTCGCTTCATTTCTTCCCTTTCGTTTTGTTTCGCGTTGCACGTTAATGCTGGCATTGCATCTGAGCGAGCGTGCGAGTTTGAGCGTTTTTATGAAAGCAATTGGGAACGTGTAAGATTATATATGAGATGGCCTAGATGGTAGATGGTCGGGCTGAAGAGCGAGTTAGTACGAAATTGGACAATTTGCTACTGTTCAAATATCTTCGTTGACATTGTGTTATGTGAGAAAGAGGTACTCCAATTGATGAAAGACGTCAAACGCTCACGTGAGCACGGATCTACCCAATTACTTACCTTCCTTCCTTTCTGGGTTACTTTCTTACTCTACTTCCAGAAAATTATAGATTAACACTTTCTTTCATTCTTCACTTTCTCACTTCACTGTCAAGACATCTGGAGTGATTGTTTCAAACCCTGGCCTACACAACGTACCTGATAGGCTACATCATGTCACCAACAGCACATAAACGATTACGGCACAGCTTCTCTCACGTTGTGTGTCTACATTGGCGCCTTGACTTGTGTTCTGTTTTGAGAGAGTAAGACTGAAGACGGCCTTATCTATCGCTACTCTCTTTCGCTGTCCTTCACCTTGGTAAAGTGAGAGATACTTGGCTTCTAGTACTAAATCGCCCCGTCTTTGCCCCTATACAACTTCATTGGTATCTTTCTTCTTCTCTCTTCCGATCAGCCGACCCCCTAGGCTCTCTAGAATGGCTCGCCCACTTGTTGTACTTTCTACGATGCGACACCCCGACAGGAACGCTGTCGAGTACACGATGCGACACTCGGATAGGGACATTCTCGAGTATGTGAAGTCGCCAAGTTGTAACCAGCCATACATAGGACTGACCTGACCAGCATGGGGACAACAGTTATCAACATACGCGTTGGACCCGAGCCATCACCTACCGAATTCACCATCCATGAGAATCTCCTCCGCACGTCCTCGCCGTTCTTCGAGGCCGCACTCCGCCGCGAGCGGCTCGAGCCTGGAGAACGTGTCGTAAGGCTTCCAACAAGCAACGCGAATGCCTTCCGGGTCTACAACCAGTGGCTCTATACCAGTCGTTTACACACCCGCTCTCGCTTTCATCATCCTTCACACGATGAGCAAATGGAAGAGTGGTATTGTTTGGTCGGTGTGTATTTACTGGGCGAGCACCTCCAGGACATTACCTTTAGAGACAGCGTCATGGATGCCATGCAAGAATGGGCTCAGGACTGCAATACCATGTCCGCCCATGTTTGCGAGAACGTAACCGAAATTTACGATAGCACGAGCTCTGCTTCACCTTTGAGGCATCTGGTCACGGACCTCACTGTCTGGCGAAAAGGCAATGAGTTCTGGGCCGAGCAGCAAGGATCCCAGTTCCCGCCTGAGTTTATCTGGGGTCTGGCTACTGGTCTCTGGACGCGCTTCACTGGGGGAGGGAGCTTGCTGGTGGTTGATGAGCCTTTTGAGAGACGGAGGGGTACGTGTTACTACCACTGTCATAGACTGCAGCCGTGCTATAGGGGCACTCATCGGCCGTAAGTCCACAAACCCTTTCCTAAACTATATCGTCGCTCTTTTAACAACACTGTAGCAGCGCGGCACCGCTGCTCATCTCTTCCATCAACTAATTACCAAATGATGTAGCGAGATATGACATCTAAATTGATACAGGTCTCGCGTTGGTATCCAAATTTTTCTCACCAGGCCACTCTCACGATCCACAGTTGTACATCTACTTCTTTCCACGTTTCAATTTCCCACTTCTTCAACGCCAAATCTACTCTTTTGACATTCACTCTTTTGCAATTCAAGCGTTGTATTTCACGATTAGCTTTCAACCAGTTTTCCTTTTTTGAATTGGGTTATAGTCTTTTTGATTGTTTAGAAATAACACCAAAGTCTCGTTTGCTATGATTTACGCAATACTGTAATAGCTTATCTTGTGATCACGCCGATCATGCTAGACAAGACTGACAGTCAAGATTCGCTGAGATTGTGGCGCATGATCTGATTTCATTCTACCATTTAGGGTTGAACGACAAGCCAAGCAGGGGGTAGTCTGCAATATTTACCTTTTGCGTTATCGCTATAGCTCTACTGCGCTATTAGCATGGGTCGATTAAAGTAAAATGCAGATGTACAACGTTTTCATTTGCCGAGCGTATACAACCTCGTAAAACTATGTTCTCTCTATAATCTGGCATGACTTCAATTTGAAGACTAAAGATACCCTGCTGTCTTATATGCCCAAACGTAATGCCATTGAACATGAACTTCCCTAGGTATACTAAGTCGGGCGTGAAACCTACGAAGATAGCAACGTCTCAAAGTTGTCTTTACCACCAATTACACCATACAGCAAGCTCATCCAACCCATGTACTTCATCCCGAAGGCTTAAACAATCCCACTCCACCCCTTCTCACCGACAAATACAACGCAGTACCACATTCATCAACTTTGACCGTCAATCCAAGCCCCTCGCACCTCCGCTAATACCTAACCTCAATCATCAACGCTACATATCTCGAGCAATAGTCGAACCAAGCGAGGGAGGTTCCAACCATGGATCAAATTCCCCATCAGCAAGAATTAAAAAGTAAAGTATAAAACAGACCAGCCGAGGCATAACGCCCACCCGAATACTTTCCCTTTCCCCGCCCCCTAGCCGCCAAAACAAGCAATACTCAATAACCTTATACCGCAGCATCCCGTACCACCTCATACACCTATCCATAAATATCTCTCATCTCGCCTCCATCGTGCGCCACATCTCCAACTACAGCGCACCGTTTCCCGCACCAGCTCGAAACAGACGGAGTGACGTAACCGTCTTTTGCACCGCGGGTTTGGGGACTAGTTGCTCTGCAGCGAGTGCCGAGCGTGGATCTCCGGTCAAACACGCGAGAGCTGAGCGTAGACGAGGCCAGGCGTAGCAAGCAACGAAGAGAGACGGAGCACGCCCAAAAACAAACAGGTGATGAGGCGCCAGAGATGCGGTACTAGCATGCCATCCGAGCGCACGAGGACGCAGGAAGAAGTAATATCATGTTCCCGACGTGCCGGATGCTAGGAAGCGAGGTTAAAATGTACGTGCTGATATATTAGGATTGGAGGCGGTGATGAATAATAGACCCGGCCGCAGCGTCCCTTTCGTGAAGTCTCATCTGCGATGGACGCGACGTACGCTGGTATTTGCAGGCCGAGAAGAAGAGAAGGGTTAAGTGAAGGGGCAGAGAAACATGCAGAGGGAACGGCACGGATATCCATTATCTGGCGAACGGTCATGTCGTTCCAACTCTCCTCCTTTTTTTAGAAGTATACCCTATAGCGGTTACGAAAACAGCACAAGATCGTAGATGCACGATATTCGAAGCGAAGACAACTCCACAAACTAAAACGCGCCTAAGCACTAACACCTCTTGTATAAATTCTCGCTAGTGAAGGATCCGCCATCCGGACACATGTTATACATTACCCAACACGCAGAGCTAACCTCGATGTACAAGAACAGTAGATCGCTAAACGACAACGCCGATAAATGCCTTTTCTATGTAACAGGGGTAGAAAATCCAATCGTGACACTCGTTCGCTATACATTACACTAAGCCAATTCCAAATCCAACAGCAGCTTTTCCGTCAGAGGCTTCATCAGCTCTCCTGGCCCCAATCATCCCATTCCTGTGCTTTCGTGATCGCAGCGACAGTTGGCTTCCCCTTTGGTGCCGCATGTAAAAAGTCCTCAGGGATGTCATTCCAATTCGATGTTCTCTTTTGCGGTGGAGGTATTGCCTGAGCCTGCTGCGCCCGTCTCTCATCCGCGCGTCCTTCATCGCTCGAGACCTCGTAATCATCACCATCCTCATCTTCAGACACATAGTTGTACTGGTCGAATTTCCGGCGATCAATAGGCTGCAACTGCATATCCCCATCAGCATACATGCCATGCTCCCTCCCTAGGATCTGGTCTGCTTTAGTAGGACTCCGGCGGCCTTCTAGAGGTGTCGAAAGCACGCCACTGTTCGTCGTGAGGTAGCGTGTTTCTTCACCGTGGCGTTGTGGAGCTTGCCATTCTGGTTTCCGGGGCAGTCGGGGTGTAGGGGGTGAGTGACGGTTCGTTTGCCAGCCATCGGGTACGCGGCCGTTGCGACGAAACTCTGCTTCAGTTGGCGAATCCACGCCCCAGCCAGCGGCCCTTTCACGTTCTTTCTGAGCTCGCTCCTCGGCCTCCCGTTCTCTTTTTATACGATCACGTGCGGCAGACCACTTGGGGCTTGCTTCCCAGGACCATCCGTCGCCAGTCGTCGTGCAGAATGGGACGAGCCATAGCAGGGGTGATGGTCCAAATACGTGGAAAAGGTTCTCCTTCCAGCCCAGATCGAATGCGTTGGGTAGCTGCTCATTATCTCGTTCGTCAAGATAGTTTTCATATCTATCGTGGTTATGCTGGCGTTCTCGCTGTTCATATGATGGGTAGCCTGATGGTGAGTAGCCATTGCTCATAGGCGCGCCGGGCCGTGCAGGGGAGCGGGAGATGGGTCGTGAGGGTGTTGACTCGCCCTCCTCGGGCCTGGTAACGCCTGGGAGTACATTGGCGTGTATCTCGCGCAACTGATCGCTAATGCTGAGCCGTCCGTTCGCTTGCGCATCGACGTAGTTGCGGTCGTTGAGAGAGTTCTTCATAGATGCACGTAGTGGCGAAAGATATCGCGTCTTCTCCAAGCTCTCAATCGTGGTCTGACCCTTGATCGTCAACCATAAATGCCATGCCGTGAAACCAGAAATGACCAGTCCAATGATGCCAGAAAGCACCGCCAACAGGACGTAGTTCACGGGCATGAATGACTCGGTGTATTGCTTCTCATTCAAAATCTCGCTCCAAACCCAAGAGGCAGACGTCGCGAAACAAGTCCAGCAGAAAAGGACCAAATATACGAGGAATAGCACGAAAGCCTTGTAGTTGCGCAGGCCGACGCACGTGGCTAGCCAGGGGCAGTGGTGGTCCATCTTGAGCACACATCGTTTACATGTGGAGCAGTGGTGGGCGCGATCAGGCTTCCGAGTCTGGCACTTGTTGCAGAACCTAATGCCTCCATCGGAGGCCTTGACGGTGAAGGAGGTGTACTGCACGGCGCCCTCCTGGGTGGGCAGATGGCTGTATCCGTTGCTGGTGCTCTCGTGCAGGTTGAGGGGCGAGCCCGGATCGGTGAAGACGGCTGTCGTGTAGCTCCAGTTGAGCATGAAGTAGAAGAAGACGCCGACGGCGGACGAGAGTTTTCCTGGGGTTGGTTAGTAGGTGGCTCGTCATGGTGTGGGATAATGTGTGCGTACCTGTCCAGGCGCTCTTGGTCGGGGCAAAGCCGATGCCTGCCTCAACCCAGACAGCCCAGGTTGTCAGGCCATAGACGAAGACCAGCGGGAAGTAGGTGATAGTGTTGCAGCAGTACCGCTCGACCTTGCGGGCCCAGCCGCGGCGGCGCATGGTTCTCGAGGGGGAGGAAGGTGGGGAGGGCGAGCCTAGAGTGGCCATTGTCGGCGGCGCGTGGTGATGCTGATCATGTGGGAGCAAACGAGTGTCTATTGTGATCGGGCGTGACGTCGGTCCATTTGCACAGGTGTTAATCTGCGAAGAAGGGGGCTCGATCCAGGAGGGGATGGGGGGCGTTGCAGGGGACGTTTCAGCGTAGCGGTGCACGAACTAGGCAATGTCGGGGTGGGCGAGTGGCCTGGGAAGAATACACAGAGGAGAGGAGGAGGAGGGTACGGGAGTACAGGAGTACAAGCGTACAAGAGAGAGGACAGGGTGGTGCGGAGGCTGACAAGAAGACCGGATGAGGTTGAGCTGGCCTGGCTGCTCAGCCGGACCAGATTGTCGGACGCGAGTGTCGTGGCTAAGGCGCGATCCCCGCACGTGACCAGCCACCCGCGACGACCTATGCTTTGTGGGAACGGTCTGGGCAGGTGAGTGCAGCGCCCATGGAAGCGGTGGAAGCGGTGGATGCGGATGTGGATGTGTTTAGAAGCTGTCAGGCCGGTGTACAGCCACACTGTTGCAGGTGCACTAGGTGTACCGAGTACACCACCTTCGGCACCACCAAGTGACCAAGTGACCAAGTGACCCAAGTGCTCGTACTCGTCCACGCCTGGTCTCGCGTCATTTACTTCTTCGCTGAGCACCTTCCCGTCAGCGGTCGCTAGTGCGCGCCTGTGTCGTCTGTCGCCTAGCAACGTCCGGTATCCAATCGAGCCTGCGCCCGCATTTACTGACTGCTTATGAAGGAGCATGGCCCCCGGCCTCTAAGCTCTGCTACTGATAGATAAGCCAAGGCACATAAGGCGACACCCCGCCGCGCTGTTCCATCCTTCTGTCTGGCTACGTTTTCGACAGCTTCGCTCGTCCGTCATTGTTTGCTGTGACTTTGACCCAACCCAACCTAACCCTGCGCTCGCCCTTTGCTCTCCGCCTCCCCTCGTACGGCAATGCCCTAACTCTCACACTCTCGCTTCGTCTGCCTGCTTTCTGCCCGGTTTCCTGTCTTCTCGGTTCCAGCGCAGCCATGCTCGCGCCCCGCAAACGCCCGCTGCCTCTGCTGGCCGCCCTCACCTTTTTTTTCATTATCCTCTTCTACCACCGCAGCGACGCCGATCGCATCTACAACCAGTGGTCCGCCAAAGACGGCGCCCTCCCTCACAACCTCGCTGCGAACAAAACATTGGGCTTCGGCGCCGTCGTCGTTGTTTCTGCACCGCAATCTCCGCGCCTGCACGCGCTCCAGCAAGCTGCCGCCGTCACCGATATCACCCTCACCGTTCCCCAGCAGCCCGACTGGACAGAAGGCGACGTGCGCCGCTTTCGCAATGGCCAAGAAAAAGATGTTCACAAGGGTTCAATCATGGCATGGATGGGCCATCTCAACGCCTTGCAGTGGTATGTATACTCACCATATTGACCTGGTGGTCGCTCATCACCGGCCTGGCTGACCCGCGATTGCCTAGGTTCCTGGACTCCGGTCTTGAAACGGCCCTAATTCTCGAAGACGATGTCGATTGGGACATCCGACTGCGCAGCGTCCAGATTCCACTCGCCGCCAGTGCCGCGCGCACTTTACTCCCCCCTGCAAAGCGTCAACGTTCACGCTTTCGGAAACCAGACACCAAGGACGTCCACTATTGGGGCAATCCTGAATCCTGGGACCTGCTCTATCTCGGCCACTGTGGCGACTATTTCAACCCAGTTACCTACGAAGGACTCGTACCGACAGAGAAGCCCTTGAATCTGACCGATCTGGCCCATACCGTTTATTCGGATCCGAGTCTCCCCGATCGAAAAGACCTGCACCCTTTCACCCAAGATTTGTTCAACGCTCTCCAGATTCCCGCGCACTCCCGCGCCTTCCACCGCTCCAAATTCCCCCTCTGCTCCTTCGGATATGGCGTGACACGCATCGCCGCCGAGCGTCTCCTCCTGGATCTCGCACCACCCAAGCTGAAAGAAAAAGGCCCCCGAGCTTTCGACGTCGCCCTCCTGCACGCCTGCTCCAGGGGCTCCGGGACGCCCTCTCCCACACCCCATAATAATCCAAAACCGCATCCAGATCCAAAGCTGCGGTACAAATACGCCAGCCCAGGACTCCGCTGCTGGACATTCAATTCAGAGTTCTTCCACCACATGCCAGGCAGAAGCCAGATCGCCGAGATTGGCGTCGTCATGGGCGAGTATGCGGGGGTTCCCCCGGTTGATTTAGCCGGCCAGATGCAGGTTGAGGAACGAAACGAAACGACAAACATCGGCTGCGGGTTCTGGAACGGTGCATTTGCATACGAAGACACCGACACAGAGCGCCTGAAGTTCCTGCAAGAGACGGTGGGACGGCAGGGCAAGTGCTGGAAAGAGGGCAGGACCTGAGCGAGCGAGCGAGTTCGAGGTTGGACTTTTCAGTTGTATATTTTTACGATCGACATGCACATACCCAGCATTACATAGGCGTTTGACGATTACGGAGTTATGGCGTTTTGCAAACGGCGGCGGGAATCGTGGTGTGTGTACATTTGATACCACGGCAGCTAGTCTGCACACTTGGGCCGGAGTCTACGGTATGGCATGTATCTATGTATCTATCTATGTATAAAGTATGTCCTCACGCAGGACGGGAACACATCCATCACCGGCTGGAACACACAGATGCCGATTTCCACGAATTCACTCCTCAACCCGCTTACTCAGACCGCGCAAACCAGCATCTCGTCCTCGGTGCGCCCACCCGTCTCTGTCTTACAGATCCCACAATACCAACAGCTCTGCTTCAACGCGGCGAAAGAACCCCCAACCCTCTCACAACCCCCCACTCCACACCCCCAAAAACTCCCGCCTAGCAACCTCCCTGCCCCGTCCGTAACGCACAACAACACCAAGATACACATCCCGCCAAACAAACGTGCAAACAAACGTACAGACAAGCTTTTGCCTCGTTGCGCCAAACGAATCAGTCTGGTTCTGCCCAGGACCAAAAGTGGAGCTGGGTGGAGCCGAGACCGAGCCAACCAGGTGGAGCACGGGAGGGAGGCGGAGGGGAAGGGGGCCAAGCACCACGCATTCGCGTGCGTGGCTGCTGAGGCGGCTGAACGGAGCCGGGTTACGCGGGCAGGGAGGGTTTGATGATGGCGGTTGTTAGTCTTTAAATATAGATGGTGTTAGTTAGTTAGTTAGTTAGTTAGTTAGTTAGTTAGTCTTGTACGACGATTATGTGAGAAGGTTTCCAAGTTTCCCTCACGTCATCACAACCACACCACGGCAAAGACTATGTTATAGAATTTTAACCCGTTTCGCTAGTATGCACAGTAGCTGCTGGAAAAGCCTCAATTCCGTGCCATCATGTCCCCGTCGGCATGTCCATCGCATTGATATCGTGACCGATATCCACTCCACCACCAAGAAACGCCAGCAGACAAGCTACTACGTAGAAGGCAAAAATCCAGCACCCGTATTCCCTATATCCATCCATCACCTAATATTCGTTGAAGGGAATTTTGGTAGGAGAGAAGGGTGTAGCGACAGAAACCCGCGATGAAGTCGAGCCCTATCAGTGTTCCATGAAGCCATATTGATTATAGACGTCGTTATTAAACGAAGAAACTAGTGAGTGCTGGGGATCAAACCAACCATGCGAGTCCTGTCGTCGCTGTCAAAAATCACTTTGCTCTCGTTACGGAAATGGTTAGGACTTACCTCAGCAAACACTATCTCGTCCGTACGAAAGAAAGCATCTATCCAATACTGGCTAGAATCGACTCGTATCGGTTCTTCCAATACGCAGCGTCACCGCCGACGCCATTGGACTGACTATAATTGGTCTTGGCAGTGGACAGGTCAATCTTGAGGGCAGCGATCTCCTTATCCTTCTCGATGCATGCGGAACGGTATTTTTCAGCCTCTTTGTAGGTGGGGAGCATATCCTTATACTCTTGGTAAGAGCGCTTGATGGTCAGTTAGAATGGACTTCATGTACAAGAACAAGGGAATAGTGCGAATGGATTGACTGGGCCGTACAAACCCCCTTTATCTGGCAGAACTTACTTTGGCGAGGACGGTCCACTCCTCGATAGAGACTTTGGATTGCGCCAGCTCCTTCTTGGTAGCCTCCACTTCCTCCGTTAGAGCGCTGACCGCAGTACTATCGCCCTTGGTAGCAGGCTTGCTTTGAAGCTCTTTGAGGTCGACAGAAAGCTTGGCGTTTTCGCTACGCAGAACAGTCAAGCACTTCTTGGTCTCGCCGGCCTTGGCAGTGAGGTTGTTATTCTCGGTTTCTAGCTCACCATTAAGCTTCTCGAGCTTCTGGGCCTTTTCCGTAGCGCGAATAATCTCCTTCTTGGCTTCGTCGAGCTTGCCCGCGCGCTCGGTGAGCTCGGCGATCAGCTTCTGGAGGCGCTCAACGTCCGCAGTGAGTGTAACGACCTTCTTCTCCTTCTCCTTGTTGTCCTATTCATTATCAATACGTTGCCAACAGGATGGAATAGGACCCGAAAAACTCACGTTGAAGGCTCTGGCATGTTCTCGGCTGAGATTGTCGAACTTTTCCTGCAGAGCCTTATTGGCCTTGGTTTGCTGGTTGAGTTCCTTCTGGGTGTCAAGGTTGTCGCCTTTTAGTCCAGTGATGAGATTTTGAAGACCAGCAACCTTCTGCGCCTCCTTGGCGATATGCTCAGTCTTTTGACGGACCTCTTTCTCGTGGCGGTCAGTTGCCTGTTGCTGCTCAATCTTGACCTTATCCTGGAGCTCGCTTAGGGCCTTGTGCATCGTGCTGGTCTCGGTAGATAGGCTGTTCTTAGTAGCAAGAAGGTTGTTTACCTCATTCTGTAGAGCTTCCAACTTCTTGGTATCTTCGACCTTGTTTACCCTGAACCGCTCCAGCTCCTTTTGAAGCTCAGCAAATTGCTGCTTAACAAGTCCCTTGTCAAGTGTCATACGTGAGACCTGCTCCTCTAGAGCCGTGCGCTGTCCAAGTTTTGGTTCGGTAGTTGCTTTGTATTCCTGGAACGCCTGCTGATGCTCGAGGATGAGAGAATGCTGAAGATTGACCTTCTTGTGCTGCAGATCGAGCTCTGCCTGAGATTCTCGCATAGTCTCATTGATGACAGAGTTGTGGTACAAACTCATGTTATCCTTCTGCTTCTCCAGGAACGTGGGAAGAGCATTCTTGGCATTCTTGGCAGCTTCGAATAGTTGTTCGAGCTCCTTCCAGATATCATTGACGGTAGAAAGCTCGGAGGCGGCAGTAGGGCTATCTTTCTTGATGGACTCACGGATGAGGGTGAGTAGATGACGTGTGTTGGTCATGGCACTGGATACCGAGTTGACGAAGTTAGCCGAGTGCTGGTCGACCTGTTCCTTGAGAGCCTCATTCTGAACCATTGCCAACTGGGCGTCCGGGTTGTAGCTAGCGAGATCGGCGGATGTGTTTCCATTGGAGGCGGTAATCTGCTCTTTCGTGGCAATAGTCCCATTGGTAGCGGCAGGTGAGGAGAAAGCCAAAGGGAAGGCCTCGAACTGAGCTCTACGCTGTGGAGAGGCGTACTTCGATGCCGCCAGCGAGACGGCACCGCGATAGTTCTCAGGTACAGGCGCCATGGTGGAAGCCTGCATGCGTCAGTGATAGACAATGTAACAGAGAGAGAGATATACAAGGGAGACCTACTGCGTTGGGGTAGAGGGCAGGAGGGAATGTGGGTGAGTGTATGGTGAGTACCCGCGAATGTAGAATTGAAGGTAAGGTTATGTGGGTGAAATGAAAACGGTTATGTTATTGTGTGGGCGAGGTTGCTTGGGAGGCAGGCGCGTTTGATGTCGCCTTAGCGCGAAGTGCAAAGCTCTGCACACCACTGCTCCTAGAGTACCAACGTATTACTCCCTCTGATATATACAGTGGGGGTTGTTAGGGTTCGAGCGATCCCCTTGTCCTGTAGCCATACTCCAGTCCTCGTCCAAAGTATCCAGCCGGGATGACGCCAGTGGCACCACGATGTAGGAACTCTCCCGGAGAGTTATGCTAAGGGAAGCATGCAAAAATGCAAGTGAGATGAAATGCAAAGGGAAATGCATACAAGTAAAAGTCGTGACGGACCAACAGGATCAAGACCTCGCTGCAGAGCACTACTGTATTTTTCAGCGAGGCTTTACAGATTTGGTAGGAACCATAAGATATCTCAACCAGTGACGTTCAACGCTCGACCTGAGGATCAGAAGGGAGTATTACTTACCGCTCACCTAAACCCCTTTACCAGACACAACAGGGCTTTATTGGTCAAAGAATCGTTAGGCCTTCAGCTAGAATATAATCATTACAATGCACCCTTCCTAGGTGATGAGAGCCAGTAACATTGCATGATATCGACCTCTTGCTTGAAGCTGGATCAATACCGTGGCGATGGATAAAGGCATTCCCTACTAAAGGCCGCAAGTTAAAACCATTAGTTTGTCAACAGAGATCCTCCCCAAGCAATCCCAGGCACTGGCCAAAGTATGAGGACACTCCTACAGAGCACTACTATACTTGACAGAGGTGGCTCTGACATCTAGGCAGAGTGGGTATGACAGCGGTAGCATGAACAAAGTATCATGGGTGTGGGATACTTGTCGCAACTCCAGGTAGTGTCTAAAAGGATCGGAGGCCTTTACACAATACTGCTGTATTTGGCATGAGGTTCTATGCTTTCCTAACATAGATGGCAGGCACTTGTCCCGGACTCGCTAAGTAGTTCACAAAAATAAAATATACGCGCATCGTGAAACCTTACGCAAGATACTCATCACCAAGAGAAATGGCAGTCGACGTACCCAAAGAGGGTTTGAGAAATTGGTAACGGGGAAAGACCATTGCAACCAATATTATGGAATAGTTTAGCAGATTCAAGTTGATCCCACAAAGCACTATTGGGTCTGGCAGAAAGACTTCGATGATCGTTGTAGAGGGAAGTGCAATTTGTTGTCGATGAACACCAGCTCTTTCGTGCAACACATCAACATGAAAAAGATATGAAAGACGCGATTGGATCTAAGATGAGCCTTTGACGGAGTGATAAATAACTATGAATGAATACGGAAGAGAAATACCTACTAGGATGAGACATTCAACTATGAAATGTTTGTACCGTCTTGTATGGGCGTCACTATACAGTTCCACGGACTCGCCCATGACCCCATGACTAAAGACCGATTTCAAAATTCTAGGTACTTACAATGACACTGAAAGAATTGCATATGATACTCTTTCCCCCGTGGAGACTCCTTCGCATCTAACTCTTGTTCTCGTGCCGTACTCCATCTAGCGCTATCATATCGCCATCATCGATAGAGGGAAACATGTGAGACTCCAGCTGAAAATTGGAGAGCGAAAAGCAGGGTATTGAAGGCAAAATAAGGGCCGAATGTGGTAGAGTAAGAAAGCCAATACTCTGCAGATGGGTCTTACCAGAGACACGGCGCGGGTTACCATTGGACACTGTGCCGTCGCTCTCGGCACCATACATTTGATCCGGTGAGTCTGCTGCGCACCACGCTCTCGACGCGATCTGGGAAGGCGCATGACGATCGATCCAAGTTTGATATATGCCTGAGAGCTTAGAGGATATGGAAGCTATCGATTGGAAGCGACAACAAGGCAGTGGACCACAGAGATGCCGAAGAAGCAAAAACAGGCAGTGATGGACGATAGCTGGGCGGGTAAGGTCGTGGAATTGGGATGACAGAGCGAGAGAGGTGGTTCTTTAAAAAAGAAAAGAAAAAAAAGAAAAAAGAATGGAGGTGTGAGAGGAAGAGGAACCGTGTAGGGCGGGAACCATTTGCCGTGCCGTCGACATCTGTAACGGCATACTTCTAGGCCGAGACGATAACACCCAGGGCCTGTATTCGCCGAGGCGTCGTTCGGTCAGCAGACGGAAGCAGTGTATTGTAGGCAGCTCGTAATCGAGGCGATCGGGGCGTGAGCCATGGTGGTGTCACGACAGGGAAGGCCACAACAGGCGAGCCCACGACCATGCAACGACATGACCTTGGAATTCGGTCCAGCTTCCATGATCGTCGCGCAGATCCAACATATTACCATGGGCGCTTGCATTCGGGCTATGTGTGCAAAGGAGGAAACAGTGCTCCAACTCTATCATGCGTTCGCTCTGCACACTTTTATAGAGGATGACGGCCGTTGCGTGGAGGTGTCCAAGCGGGCAGTAAATTGATGCACGGCCGTGGGTCCTGGTGAAACTGCAGGGAAGGCCCAGCAAGACCTCATCGTCGGACAGGTTGAAACGTGCTGCCGAGGGCCGCAAGCTCGCAGGGCGGTGTTGCTACTCACGTTGACAGTTAGCATGGTATCGCGAGAACAATAATACACCCAAAGCAGCGGGCCACCTGCACAACAGCTGCACCTCCCTCCTCTTTGTTCTTCTGAGGACCGCCAAGCCCACCACGCTCTTGCCGTCGCCCACGTTCTCCTCCCAGGCCAGAGGTCCCCCGCTGCGAACCGGCTGCAAGCACCACAAATAATCAAGCTTCGCCCAAGCTGCCTCCAAAAGCACACCAGCCCCAGCGCAGCGCACTCTCGGTGCCATTCCTGCGCACCCTCGTCCTTTCACTACCCACACCGGCTCGCCGCTCCCGTCGATCGTCCCGTTCCTGTGTTGGTCCCTCCGGCACCTCTCATCTACGACCTTGCGACCTGCCGCCTTATTTACGCAATAAATAACTGACCCCTAAAAGCCCGCCCGCCCACCTACATCACATTCTCACAGTATTTGTATAATTCACCGCGACCCTCCAACCCCTCCTCTTCGCCACGACATCTCCACGCCATTCGTGCGTTGATACTGTATGGCCCCAGGCATAATGTGTTTCGGCAAGAAACCTGAGGACCCCGAATCGAGGAAGAACGAGGAAATCGAGAAGGGCATTCGCAATGACAGACGGAAGCAGGAGCGTGAGGTGAAGCTGCTGCTGCTCGGTAGGCACGCCAATCGCGATCACAAAAGACTGCGCTGACAAGATGCCATCACAGGTGCCGGAGAGAGTGGGAAGTCAACGGTGCTGAAGCAGATGCGAGTGATACATGCAGGAGGCTTCAACAAGACGGAACGAAAACAATGGCGCGCTATCATCTTCAACAACTTGGTGTCTGCCTTCCAGACCATCTTTGCCGCTATGCAGGAACAAGAGACAGAATTTGAGGACGACGATAATCTAGTATGCTACCTAGGATCTACGCAAAGCTCGCCACGCTAACCAGTCGCTTCAGAAATTCGCCGAACATGTTGCCGCAGACCCAGAAATCGGCACCGAGGAAGCGATGCCCCAGGAATGTCTCTCAGCGTTCAACAGCCTGTGGGCAGACAAGGGGGTCCAGCTCGCTATCCTGAAAGGCAACCAATACGCCCTTCACGACAACCTTAGCTAGTATGTTGCACAACTCGTTTGTCTATACAGGTACTAATGGACTGTAGCTTCTTCGCAGACGTCGATCGCCTCTTCGCCAGAGACTACCTACCAACCGACCAAGATATCCTACGCACGCGACTGAGAACGACCGGCATCACAGAAACCATCTTCGAGCTAGGCAACCTCACATACCGCATGTTTGATGTTGGCGGTCAACGTTCGGAGCGAAAGAAGTGGATACATGTCTTTGACAACGTCCAGGTGGTGCTGTTCCTAGTCGCGATCAGTGGTTATGATCATGTTCTAGTGGAAGATCGCAACGGAGTTGGTATACCCCTCTGATTTGGTTGTATTCATCTAACCAAATCTTAGAACCAAATGCACGAAGCCCTTATGCTGTTCGAGTCGATATCAAATTCGAAATACTTCGAGAAATCAGCCCTGATCCTCTTCCTCAACAAGATCGACTTGTTCAGGGAAAAGATCGCAGGCGGCATGAGTCCAATAAACAAAGTCTTCCCCGACTACACTGGCAAGAACACAGACATCGAGGCTGGGCAGGAGTTCTTCGCAAACAAGTTCCGCAATCTAGTGCGGCAACCAAAGAAGGAAGTCTACGTCCACTATACCAACGCCACGGACACGGATCTGCTGAAGAAGACAATGGCATCAGTACAAGATATGATTGTGCAGCGTAACCTAAACGCGCTTATCTTATGATAATTAACATCGCTTCATTCATTGTTCGCCAAACATAATGTCGTTTTTCGATCGGAAGCGATCTGTTCTAGTTCCAAGACTAGCATTGACGACACCGTACGACGACACTTGCCTTGGAGTTTTCTTGTTTGAATGCATATCAACCAGCTGGATCGATCCTAGACAAGCAACTTAGGCAACTCTTGGAAGCCACATTACCTTGGATGCCAGTTATCACTACCTCACTCCTCCCAGCCGTCACCAGCTGCGCGCCTTCTGGTCAAACTAAATATCTGACTCAGAGGCAGCCCAGCTGGATGCAGGTTTGCTGTTCTTAGAGCAGATCGCGATACGATTTCACGGCCCGCTACCTACTCACTCTACTTCATCTTATTCACATACCCCCGATATCCGAATTTTCAATTCAAGATTTTCCATCTCCCTTCTATTATGTTCACGCTCGAGCTACTTTTGGCATGATCTGATGAATTGTTCTTGGGTTTCTTTTTGTGCGCCGAGCGTTCTGGCCTGCTTCATTTGATTCACATCTGGGTTGCTTAGCTTAGGTGTGTCTACTGGGTTGGAACCGGGGTGCTGAATACAATTGTGGTATAATCATAGCTTTCAGTAGCACATTCTGTTCGTTCTTTGTATTCTTCAGGCATCAGCGTTGCGTGGTTGGAGGAAGATTGTGATTGTGTAACTAGCTAATTGAATACTCGCTGCAAAAGCGGAATGCATACTACCGCGTATGTTAAGCTACCAAGGAATCAAGTGTCATGGGATCTGTTACGCTGCGAGACGATAAAGCACGCAGGAGATGTGTTTCACTCACACTACATCGGAGAATTTTGAATCGTTGGCTGAGTGGTGCTGTTCATATTGTTGGGATGGCAGTGTCACTCTCGGTTTGCTGGCCGACGTGCATCGATACACCAGGTACACAAATCAGGGTGGCATGATGTAATTACATATGAATGGTCTGTTTTAGTGTTGAGTGCAGATCAGACTTATCTCCATGGCCATGCCTATACTTGACTATTAACCGTGCCCGCCTTCGCAATATGGCATTGCAACAACCGTCGACAACACGTTTTTTTAACTACCAAACGCATGGTGGCGTAGTCAATGGACATATGATCATAGCATGCATGTTATATTGTCGTCTGACCGTTGGTGCTAAACGTCCCATGGGAGAGGTATCGGATACCGAGGATAAAGTACGTGCATACAGTGGTAATATCGTCGACACTTTGATTTGAGACTCAGCTGATGCAGATGGATGTACATCGAATGCGGTAATCTAACGAACCGTTGGGGTTTGAAATAGTTACGGTTGCGTGTACATCTGTACTGACCTGCCCTTACAGGAAGTATAAGAACGAAGGCAAATCCCAGCCTGTCTTTGACGGAGGATTGATCGGCGGGTGCGGAAGGGCAAGGCCCCGAGTGGTAACCCAACATGGCGGGTTTTTCACGCGTGCTGCATGTATACATGCATATATAAGGAAAGGCTTCGTACACGCATGTTTGTATGCCAAAGGTTGTTTGGTTGGTTGCTTTAATCACTCATATGTCGATCATTTCTCCATAAAGAAACATGACATAACGACAGGGTTCGCAGGAGTGAAGTTTTGGGGCATATTTAGTAGCCAAAGGGTAGGTTTGGTTCTTAGACGACTACGAATTCTGGTGGTGACATACGAAACTCGATTTCTCCATGAATATTCTCGATTCAACTTGGTGTACCCGGTCTAGAATCTGGTCAAAGATTCTTCGGAACAAGTTGTTGGTAGACAGACAGGCGGGGTGGCGGGGTATTTCAGTGCCATGCACAGGATACAACAACAGTAAATATATAACTCCCCTTCGAGACCCTCTTACTTGCTGGTGTAAAGAATATTCATGATTCAACGACTTAAAATCGATATTGCGTTGTGATATTGGCGAAGGCCGAGTCCAGATGATCTTATTGGAATAAATAGTTATATGTTGATACAATGAACATAGGGCATGATAGACGTCGGCATTTGGGTGTATGAGTCGTAAGACGATAGGCCCTGAGTGTCTTTGGCGGTGCGGAGTTATCAAGAGACATTTTCAAGGTTCTGGTAAGGTGACTTTTGCCTCGTGACAGCGGGCTCTAGGCGAAACCAATAACCCGAATGCGCCGAGCCCGCAAGGCTCATCGGCTTTTGACCAACTTCAACATCGCCATTGCGACTCTCGCTCCCCACCCCTCGCCATGTTCTCTCCTGCGCTTGGGAGAGTCGTCCGCTCGACCAGCTCCATCATCTCTCCAATCTGCACCCTCGGACGCCCTATCACCTTAAGTGCGGTCCAGCAAACCCTTTCCCGCCCGTCGCATCAGCGGCGCTTGTCATCTTCAAAGGCCTCGATACCTCCAGATGGCCCGAAGGGTCCCCTTTCCGAAGAGCAGGTAGATGCAAAGAAAGGTGTAAAGAAAGACGCAAAGAAGAATGCGAAGAAGGATACAGTCAAGGCCCCAACGAGAAAGAGAGCTGCAGCACCCCCAGCACTTAATGTCCCCCATGTACCACCCACAGATTACCTTGAAGAGCCTGGTATGCATATCCCAGGTCCATTAACTTACTTGTCGTTTCGTGTGCTTACTCCCACTACAGAAGTGAAGATATCATCTTTCTTCTCGCTACATCGCCCTATATCCATCACCACCGCCTTTCCAACTATGTCCAGTACTGCATCATTCGACGCCATCTTCCAGCCTCGTCCCCCCACAAGTCGGAAAACGATGATGGATAATATCGGCACATTGTCTGGTGGCATAAAAAGAATAGAGGTGGCTTTGCGCTCTCATGAGCAAAAGTTAACCAACGAGGAGGTCGTGCAGTCTGAGGCAGATACCCAGCATCTCGATGGGTCGCCAGAGGCCTCACAGGCCATGATGGATCGAATCGTATCGCGATGGACTCCTTACAAGCCTCCGCCAGTACCCATGCCCCTCGACCAGACCATGGAGCCGGAACCTATCTCCGCAATATTGGCCGCAGCGGTTAAACAGCGGGCGTGGAGTACGGCAGTGATCGTGACAGAATCGACAGACTCAGAAGGCAAGCGCACATATTCAGCCACGCAAGCACCCATGATTGAGATCTCGGTGCCTGCTGAGGAGAAGAGCCAGGACTTGGACGAGATGGAGATCCCACAGCGGTTTCTCGAGCGCATGAGGCAGCGGCAAAACACAAATACTCGCTATCGGGGAACGGCGAGGCGCCCTACCATGCTGCTGATTAGTGTAAAGAGGCAGAGGAAACTGAAGATGAAGAAACACAAGTACAAGAAGCTGATGAAGAGGACGAGGCTGTTGCGAAGGAAATTAGACAGGGCATAATAGACTTTGGGTAAAGGCGTTACGAGCATTGTATCACCAGGTTGTGGAAATGAGGCGGCGCTTGCAGAGTGGAGAAATTGACGATACCTGATTTTGCGAACATTGCGACCATCGACGACCACAACGCCACCGTGACGATTTGATGCATCAATAGCGAAGGCTTTGTTCGAGGTACGCCTCTTCAAGCGCATTTTCTGCCAAGTCTTGGTTTTTGGATTGCATCATGATCAATTCTTCTCCCCTTTTCTCCCATCATGGGGTATTCCGCTCGATTGAGCATATTTGTTTGGTCGCATTGGCCCGCTTGTTCTTGCTTCCTCAATTGCATTGTCATCATCTTCCCTCTGCGCATGATGTTTCTATCCGCGTTTCTCGCTATTTCTGAGCCAACCCTGCGAACGAGCAATACGTGAGTAGCTCGTTTCTAGCGAGGATCATTCGCAGAAAAACGTGTTCTAGGTAATCATAGGAGAAGCAAGCTAGATGAAATACTGCTGTGCTGCCCAGAGTGCGCTTTGGAGCGCTGAATTCGTCCGTTTCCCTCCCAAGATTTGGTGCAACTTTGAAGAGCTTCTAATAATACGAGCGCTTTCGAATTTAGGACATCGACTAAAAGAAAGCGGAGCACTGTCAATTGTTCCGTCATCTGTCGGTTGTCAGAGCGCTTAAAGACTAGCATCCAGCTCAGTGTGGTGATATGAAACACGGGACGTCTCTGTCGCGACAACCTGAGTTCCACGCCCTCTACCAACATCATAAGGGGCTCCTTGGGAACATCGCTAAGAACTAATATCGGCTTGTCTTAAGGGTTCACGACGTCGCAGACCGCGAATCATACGTCCCACCAGCCTCAGTCTGCATAAGTTCTTGGCGGAATGCTCGCCTGTTCATCTTTCCACCGGTTCCAACGATTTCCATACACCTCGGCGTCGAGGATCCTCTGTATGGGTCTCCTAGGCACAAGAGTTCGAGACAACGTAATTTCTCCGTTTGCCATCCTGAATCGTTATGGCGGCTCCAGATGGGGGGTGGATCGCGAAGTGCATTTAGGTATAAAGCACAAGATGACCGCTTCTTCAAATCTCCAGCCCAGCAACTCATCTTCACAGCAACTCCAACCTTCTTTTAGTCCTTCAGTCTTTCTTTGACTTCTTCATTCTTTTGCCACCGGTGGGCCTTTTCAAACAATCATTACGAGCCAGTCTCTACTTTAGCACTTGCTATCTTCTTACTTTAAACGATATTTATTATCAATACCCAATCAACCGCCAACATGTTCTCCAAGACTATCCTTCTTTCCATTGCCATTGCCTACGTCGAGGCCCGATTCGGCCAGGAACAAGTCCCGATCGCGGCTATTAGCGCCGTCCAGGGCGGAGCATCCGGTGCTGCAGCCACAATCGCCGGAGCCGCCATCAGCGATCTTCTCGGTGGAGCTAACTCTTGCGCCAAACTCACCCGTGCCGACCAAATCTTCACTGAGCTCGGCGGTGGAGACGATGCCCTCGCCGCTGCCATTGGCATGGTGACTGCAGAGAAGAACACCAACCCCTTCGTCAATGGCAACGTACAGAACCTGTGCGCCGATGCTACTCTCCCAGTTACCCCAGAGCTTAGGGGTATCACTCCCTTGATTGACCCCGATGTCGACACCACTGGCGGTGTGGCCGCGTTGAGCGCCCAGACTGCGGCTTCTCCACTTGCCGCTGACGGTAAGAGTGTCTTTGACCTGGTCAGCGAGGCCGGCTTTGGTGATATCGTTGCTGGACAGGATGCTGCTGGAGGTGCTGTGGCGGCACCGGCTGCTGGTGGAAACAACAATGACGCCAACGCTGGAGGAAATGCCAATGAGGCGGCAGGAAACGACACCGCCGATGCTACAGCTGGCCAGGCCGATCAGGCTGCAGATGCCCCCGCTTGTGTTGCTCCAGTCGCAGCTGCTCCCGCCGCAAACGAGACCGCAGATGCTGGAGATGCCAACGCTGGAGGCGCCGCAGATGCTGGAGCCGCAACTGGCTCCCTCGCCGGTGCTGACTTCGGACAATGCACACCCACCATCACCTTCCAAGGCGGCGAAGGCAACCGCCCCGCCACAGAATTCACCTTCCAGATCGCCGACCCGCTTGCTCGTGGTGGACAGGGAGAGGCGCTCAACCCCAACATCATCACCAACGCTCTTTGCAACCAGCTCACTAACGTCTGCGGTGCCAACGACGCTGCTGTCACTGCCTGCCTCGCGGCAAAGGCTTCAGTCCTGGCTGCTGGAACACGAAACAAGTCCACTGCTGATCTATTCAACACTGCTCTTGGATTCGCGGGTGCCGTGACAAACCCCCTCGGTGGGCCTGATGATGTACCTGCTGCTGCTACGGCTGCTAGGCGTGCTCTGAGGCTCCGGGCTGTTCAGTTCCGTTCCTAGATATAGATATGATATGAGTTTGGTGGAAAATACCCGGGACGGGAGGATCTGAGATCGAGATGGATACCATTTGAGAACTTTCTTGTACGATTTAAGCATGCGGTTGATATAGAATCGCCGGTGTGATTGGTTATGTGGATTTTTAGGAATTTGATTATGAGTTGCTGCTACTCTTGCTCCTTTGCTTTCCCTTTGTGAACTTTGCAGTGATATTTTCATCAAAATCTCCTTGCTTTTCCACAATGACCTTTGGGTTTCAACAACTCTGCTACGGGGATATCTTCTATTGAACCCTGATTCGGTTCTGATACTCTGCTCGCAGTTGTATCCGGGTTTTCTACATCTGTACATTTAGCCTATTACCAACGCAAAACACTTCATGCTTCCCACAGTGCTGCAGGGTCAAGGTAGGTTCGTTCCTTTACCATTAGCTAGAATATGGGTAGTTGTCAAGTACTTACGCCATCAACTCAACCATTATTTGGAACAACGCTAAGCTCTTCCCAAAATCGTTGCATACTGGGACCTTTTTGGTTAGTGGTACTCATCTACTTGGAGCGATACACGAAAACAGAATCTGTAAGGGGTATGCATAAACGAATGGGGCCCACACTAGCTCACGGACAAAGTTCATATGGAAGACTGTCGATTTCTATGGAAGCCTTGGGTCCCCATCCGCACATGCTCTCCCCTTATACCTACGCAGGGCAACAGTTACGGTAGAGCTACCCACGCGTCCCATAAATGGCGCAAACCTACAAGATGTAAGATCTGCATATGTAGAAATTTCTCCTTTGCAAATCTTACGCTAATGGTATGAAATCATTCGACCACCCAGTACCATGACATCAATACTCTAATAATCGGAACAATTATACACCCAATCTAGAAGGTGGCCAGAGCAAGTATCATGACTCAGGGGCTCTCTCCCAGGATTCTGGTTGGGCCGGGGCAGGCGAGGGAGAATTCTCGCCGCGGGTCGCGGGAAGGATTGGCATCCTAGAGATGTGCGGAGCGAAAGACGGAGAAAGGAGGCTCCCGGAGTGAGTCTTGAACAGGAGGGAGGAAGTTGGGGTATCCTTTCTGAAGAGAGATTGAGTTTACATGAACAATGCGGCGCATAAACTGCGGCAAGCTGTGGAGCATCATGGACAGGGCTATGGGAAAAGCAATAAATTTCTTTACGAGCGAAAACCCGGGTGCAAAACTAGGCTATTCTCGTGTCTTAATGCGGAACGCCACTATCCAGCCGAGCAGCGATGAACGAAAGAGCATGGAGCATGAACGCCACACATAGTTTGTGGCGTGCCTGTGTGTTGCAGGTAGACTACTGAAATTAAGTGTTGTGTGCACGAGCACATGCCAAGGAGTGAATAGACATCTTGACATCCAATATTTGCGAGGATGTCGCATCTACGAAAAGCAGTCAATTTCAGTAAATTTAATTTACAAAAATCCATGTAACTTTCATAAGTAGTAGAGAGCTACAATTTGCTTTACTGGTTGATATCTTTCTTATGGACAATCTCAAAGACATGTTGAAACCTATGCTCCAAGCGAGGGGATAAACTCTTTTTTACGTCTCTCTTTGAATCCTTCTTCCCACCTCACTATTAGGATTATAGCTGGGCTGGGAAAGTTAAAGAATTCTAGGAATGTGAATAGGTCAAGGTTCAAGGAGACTAGTACATAATGTATTAATTAACAATGTTTGTAAGCTAATAGTAAAGATAGGTGATATTTAATGAGTTTTTGTGGGGGGTTCTTTTTCTTTTTCTCTCGCTTAGTTTTTGCACAAATCTCCTTCTGCTAACTGTAATTAGTCTTGGCTGTGAAGCAGCTTCTCTCCTCACTTTGCCGCTCCAACGTATATGTCCTTTTTCATTTGTACTTTGTCTAGGGTCCACCTTGCTTCTTTATGTCCATAACTAGTCTACAATGGTTACACGCCCAGTGCCAGCGAGCTCTCGAATAAAATGATGAAGTGGGCGGAGGCAATGAGGCTATGCTTCGCTACAGGCAACAGTTTGCCACAATGAAGACTGAGAAATCTACATTCTCAAGTTTCAGGCTGCGAATGCAACACCCCCCAACATCACACCGTCGACGCTTGAACTCAAACGCCTTGAATCATGTTCGGACTATTGTCTCGCCTGAGGGGACTACTCAGAACCGTTTGTCGCTACGAAAACCGGCCGTCCTGGAACACATCTAGGGGCAACGCCTAGAAGCGGTCTGCTCTTCCGAAGACCGGCGCAGAGTCGAGAACAAAGTCGAGAACTGATTCTAATACATTGATGGGTTTTCTCGTGTATGCCGCTTACTGTTCAATATACGTTGTAGTCCCACTTGGAATATATTACTCTAACTTAGAAGTGCCGGTTCACTTACAAGAGCCATTTCTCGATCTAGAGGATTGTTCATTCCTGCCAAGGGGGGACCCGAAGAAAAGCGACACGAAATATCGTCTGTTGCTTTATAGGAACGACATAAAACTTCTGGTCTTGCATCTAGCGGAGTATGTATATGATGATATATATTTTTATCTTGAACATATATCGCTGGCTCAACGGGACACCAAATACGAAGTTCTCTCATACGTGTAGGAAAGTGGAGCTCCAACGCACGTCATCTTCGAAGCTGGGGGCCAGTTCAAGTGAGACAGAATCTCACCGTTGCATTGCGAAACCTTCAATAGCCATCGGTTTTTTTGGATTGATGCATTGTGCCCATATCTTGATTGACCCATAACCAAATACTGCGGAAAGTTTCGGTGCTTGTTCTGACGTCTTGAAGCTAAATCGGAATCTCTTCCGGGCCACCAAAAATCTTTCGTCTAAAATACATAATTGGCTAACATTACCTTCTATGTAATTTTGTAGGAATTTTTCTCATTGTACTTTTAATAAAGAGATTCCTATATCCTAGCTAATTATGTTTTTTACATCGAATCGTGATATAATATTCTAAATATCCAGTAAGAAACTACTAAGTATATTGTACATTTCCATTTAGTGAGTCTAATTAAAAAATATTGACTTGTCGTCGCCTTCCTTTCTTTAGATAATAGTAAGCGATGAGTGTTCAGCAGTATCAATGTAGTCTTGTTTTACTACTGCTCCGAGTCCAATTCTTCGAAAAATTAGAGTATCAAGCTCGATCGGCTCTAAGAGTAGCACTGTATATGAAAAGCCCTCATTAGGTATACCAAAAGGGTATCCTTCTGCCACAAATAAACAGTAAAATTCTCGACTGCATCCCAAATCAAACGCGGCATATCCACAATGTGCTTCTTCGCAGTCTTCCATAGAGATCTCAAGATGAAAAAGATCCCTGCAATACCATGCTATTGCCGGCTGCCCTTGGAGTCCTGCCCTTGAGGTTGCATACTTCTTTTGGCAGGAGTATCCTTTCTTGAGGGGGCCAGAGATATGCAATCTTTGTCCTTTGATTTCAATTCCCTCTGTCAAGTAATGTACCTCCTTTGCGGAAAGCCTGTACCAAAACTCTCTTGGTCCAATTATGGCGGCCCAACTCCAAGAAGGTACTTTACCTTCCATATCAGCATTCCGCCTCATCCATTTAATTCCTGCCCACAGTAACAGTCCCGGTAACAAATCAGTCCAAACTCCAAAATAGTATTTCGCATCTTGTGTTTTCTTCATTTCGTTTGCTAGGCCTTGAAGAGCAATCAAGGTGTCGGTGTACCGTGTCAGTCTGCAATTGCAATAACTGATTAAGACAGAGATCCAATGATCACCATCTGGACCAGCCATAAAAGGGGCCCCTTGACGACCAACGATAAGGTTTCCGAGCTCTCTGCAATTCCAGAAGACGTCCCCGTTTCCGTAGGTAATGGTTCTCCGAGCTAGAATCCGCTCTTGGACAACCCAAGCTCTTCGTCTCAGAGGCAGCATCGTCATCGTTCTATTGTTGGGACTCAATACACCTAAAGATAGTGTGAAGACGGAGTTCTTTTTATCGCTCGAAGGCGAGATATAGGGAAGCTGAATCCTCACATTGGGAGCTATCCTATCCTTTGCAAAGCACCCCTTGGAAGAATCAGTAGCATCGGCAGCGGCAATAGTAACCCGAGCTTTTGCATATATTAAACCCATACATTCTGCTTCTCGAAGCCAGTCGTCCTCGTCATCTTGGATGATACAGAGAGAATCGATCCATAAGTACTGCAGTCCTAACTGGCGAGCTGTTATAATTGCGTCCTTAAATGTTTGAGGAAAACTGGTGAACGAAATGCCTTCCGAATGATCTTGCAATGTCTTCTTCGTTGTTACTAGTGGACGTTTGTCTGGTGGTCCCCAGCAATGACTGAGTGCCGCATAATGACTTCTGATGTGGGATCCTTCCACCAATTTTATTGATTGTAGAGGTCCTCCGAGGTCAAGGATTCTTGTTGGCAGTAATGGTCCTTTGAGTTCGTCCAGCCGTTCTCCGGAAACCATCGCCTCACACTGGGCATGATTTTTAACGCAATCATCAAGCCATAGTTGAATTTGATCGAATGACTCCTGCGTACCGGTATCTTGCAGTAGTTCTTTTCTAGCTACATCTCCTGAGTTATGCGCTGAATGCCCTAGACGAAATTAGCCCAATTCATCCATTTCATCACTTTACCCCTACTCTTTTATGCATTTCGTATATATTAAGATGTTAATTCAAAGTACAAGCTTACAAAAGTCCACATACCGTCATCTACCCAGAGGCTGAAGCACACTTCAAAACCATTCTGGCCCTCCGAAAAATGATTCTGACTCAGAGGAGTTTGGATGCTAATACAGTAAATCCCAAGTCGAGGATCCACTACACCTTCATCATGAGGCTTGGGTTTGAATTTGCCTTCCTTCCCGTATGTGTGTACTTTCAGAAACCCAGGTTCGAAATTAATAGTGAGGAATTCCAGTATCTGACTGCTGTCTAGAGATCCGATGTAGCTGAAGTATTTCTTTTTGAAGCCGATCAATATGAACTGGCACAATTCGCATGATGAAGAGGACAAGATCCACGTAGCAATGGAGTTCAGGTTTTTTCGATTATAGGTTAGGTGTTGGTTATACACATTGTTCTGAGGGAGATAGTTGGATGGAGAGAAGAGGTTGTGGATATATGAGGAGCAGGCTGAACATAAACACTTATTCATGGCAGTTGAGGCAACCTTGGTGTATATCACACTCCTGGATAGTTAATAACTCGATTGAGATCTAGGTCGGCACTATTGTAGGGTTTGAAAAGGTGGTATGAGTGAACATCCGCGGGGCGTTTGGAAGACAAGCGTTGTCATCAGCAGCAAGCGAGGCTACTACCTAACCTAACTTAATTAAGCTTAGCCAGTGTTTGCCGAGGCGTGGACTTGCTCCTCCCGCTCGTCGACTTTGATTGGCTATGCATATTCAATCAAAATGATATCGATAAACGAAGCTAGCGAGTACGATTGATAGGCAATGTATTCTCCGAAGCAGGTAGAGCCATCGTTTGGTTGGGTGAGTTAACCAACGAGGAGAGAACGAAAGCCAGTTCGACGGCTATTCAGGTGCTGGAGAGGATCAACTTCAACTTCTACAAAAAATCGCAAAAGCGGATGGGCCGGTAGGTCCAGGTTTTGAAAGCAAGAGGGGAACCTGTTCTCCGGAGATTGGTCAACGGAGCCTCTATTGACCAAATATCTTAGAAACCCATACAAATTCTACTGAGCCAGCCTCATCAGGTCAACATCACTCTTTTGAGATCGACAAGACCACTTTTCAGCAGCTAAGGTCTACGAAGGAATGGATGTTAGAATGCTGGCGTATTGCTGCCGCAGGCCAGCCAATGACGCCGGCAACACACAAGGCGTTTTGGGGCACGATGATTTGCGGCCTCACTGCAAGCGCTCATCCAGTGCTCTCGGTCTACTCCAAGTACTTCCTAGGTTATATGAGGTTCCTCCGCGAGGTCCCAGAGGTTTTGGATCAATATCTCCAAAATGAGCGTCTGATGCAACCACTACCCACGATCCTACTAGCACAACCATTTGTAGATTCCCACTCTCACTAGCTTCACTATTGGTTCAATCAGTCCCACAGTTTCGACGTTCTTATCGAAGATCCGTTGCAAACTTGGCCGCTCAATTGTTGTTTCTGCCGCACCGACAACGGTTGTCTAGCTCGCATTCCAGACTGCGCGAAAGTTTGTGATATAATCTGCATTATATACGGCTCTCAGGCGCCATATGTTCTTATAAAACAGGGGGACGAAAAGTACAAGGTTATAAGCGAATGCTATGTGCATGGTATGGTGCATGGAGAAGGGCTTCAAGCTGCGTTTCATCAATCAAAGATATTTAGGATACGTCGAGTCGTGTTTCGCTACATACGGAGCGTAGTGGTGGATATATCTATATCAACGAGATATCTTAGCCTCAGCTGTTGACAGGCAAATCCAGTGTCGATCCGGGCCAGTTGTCTAACAATTTCTGGCCCCTTGGTCTTAAACCTGCCAACATGCAGGGTTTTTTATCAAAGCTTAAGTCCTATAGATACGAGCAAGGTTACAGGCTAGTTCTTAATGGCTTTTCTCTATATCTTAGATTACTATCTCCGTCTACAAAGCAGGCTCTAGAAAGGCGTCTTTTTTTTCTTGCAAAGCCTGGCATAGCCTTGATATAAGGGAGATAAAAGCTGTTATACATTATTGCTATAAACTAATGCTGTATATTACTGCTACCGAGCAACCAATATTACTAAAAAAGGACCAATTTATGTTACAACATTTATAGTAAGTGCAAGCGCAACTAATACTTAACCAAAATTTGCCGTAATTAAAACTTAATAATGATTTACATGTTTTAACAACTAACTAAACTAGTAATAGCAAAAATACGCAATATTTTTTATTTAGCTTATACATATGTTTCACTCCGCAGACTAAGGGCCATCTGTTCCAGTTATTTGTATACAAAGACTTTTTGTGGGTGTTAAAGTATTTGTAGGCAAATCCCTTGGCATATTCCTAATAAATACGAACCTCGCACACGCAGTCCCTTCACCGAACGGGTCCAAACACAAGCTAAGGATATGTATCCAAGAGAATAAACTAGGTTTAATTGAATATCTGGGTCTCAACTTCCCTGTACTCTTCTCTAGTCGCTCTCTCTCGCTCAGCTCCATATCGACAGTGGCTGAACTTTCGAGGTGAAAAACAGATTTGCGACATTCCTCTCACACCCACCTCATCGACCGGCGACTCAACTCTACGGAGGCACCCACCACCCACCCAAAAATCTATCAGAGCAACTCATAGGAAGCCAGTTCTCAAATCACACAATGTTCGTTCTTACGGAGAAGGCATTGGTAATCACCATCCTCATTGCACTTTTCATCGCCATCATCATCGGGACATCAATGCACCAACTCATGGCCAGAGAGAAAGAAGCTTTGCTTATCCGCGACATCAAGCGTGAGTACTTTTCTACCTCGTTCTTAAAGTATGTACTAACCAGCGACCGTTGGGTAGTCATGGCCAGACACCTGTACCCCCACCTCGGCAATCTCGAAGTCGACATACCACACAACAATTTCGTTGTAGACCTGTTGCCATCAAGCGGGACGTATGCAGGACTAACTAGGAGGGACGGCTCGGGTGCTCTGATCCAAGTGAAAACTTTCCATGTCTCGGGGGCGAAGGTTGAAGCGTTGGAGACGTTGAGGGATTGGATGAATGAAGAACTGAGGAACAAGGCGAAGTAAAACGGCGGCTCGTGGAAATATAGAAGAATCATAGGCGAGAAGTGCAAGTCTAGCAGGAGTATACAGGGCCGCCTACTAACCCCGACCTTACTTGATAGAAGATCAAGTTCAAGATATCTTTATTCACTCCCACTTGAATACTGGTATCAACGAATACTTACCGCGCTGGGACTCCACCTCACTTGCCTCCACCCAACAATTTACCAACTAACCCCACCAACAATCACAGCAACAGTACCCCTAAGCAAAAATGCCATCCCCCCACCAACATCATCAATCCCGCAACAATCCTCGCAAAATTCGTCACGATAATCCTCGCCATCACAGCCCTGCTCTACATCCTCATCAAAGTGCAAGAAACCCCCCTCATTCACCAGACCCAGGGCAAGCAACCCCTCCATGATCCCTAGCGCACGTACTAATCACCGATCGCACACAATCATGGCGAGGCATATCAATCCGCGCCTCGACAACATTGACGTCAGCACAACAGGCTTCGGCATCTATTCAGGAAACTTGTAGTACGTGGAGATAGTTGGGATAGATAGATCGGGGCGTCGGACGTAGGTGGGAAGACGTGTTCGGGTCTTCGGAACGAGGGTTGAGGCGTCAAAGAGCCTTCGGGGTTTTGTAAAGCGGAAGTGAGGAAGAAAGCGAAGGGGGAGAAGAGGTGGTAGCGAGCGTACAAGGAGGCTGTGCGAAGAGATAATTCTGTCACGATCGGCGAAAGAAATCTAGCAAAGTCTATATTGATGAGTTTTTGACCACCCCATAACTCTATATCCTCAACGAGTGAAGAACATTACCCATCTATCGCGAGAAGCAATAGAAAACATAGAGAATAACCAGCCTATCTCGAACAAATGAGAGCAATCAAAACAACACATAGAGAATAGCCTGTCTATCCCAAACAAATGAAAGAAGTCAAGTAGAAGCAAGAGCCCACCGGAGTCATCGTGCAAGAACTACATCCAGAACATCGTGTCATCCAGCGATGGATGCCAAGGCCCCGGTCCATCTTTCCTCTTAATTTCCAAGTACGCTTTCGCCTGGTTCAAGAAGTGCTTCTCAACCGCCTCCGTCGTCTCATCTCGGGACTCTCGCTCAAGATCTTTTTGTTGTTGTTGCTTTCTTGGCTTCCGGTGCCCATTGTGCACTGCTGGCTTTTTCAGCTGAGCGACCTTAAGCTTGAGCTTGTCTTTATGGCTCTTCTCGATGTTCGCCTTCTGCTCAAGGTACTTCTCGTAATGGCTGCTGTTTTTGTCGGGAGCGAACCATTGACGAAGATAGCAACGGCCACGGTCACAGAGACGGTCGGCGTAGTAGGCAGGCGGGGCGTATGAGACGCCCAATGTTGCTCGGACGTACGTGTAGCATAGCTTGTGTGTCAACGCCTGCAGTTCTGAATCACTGAGCCCCATCTCATTCTAAGATAGTTAGTAGAGTATCACAAGAACGTATACAGGAGATAAAGGAAGATAGTAAGAAATGTAGAGGAAGAAGGAGGTTAAGCACTTACGACGAGAGTAAAGTAATGTGTGGGAATAGCAGTTCCTTGAAGACCATGGTGAGACTGAAGGTAGAAATCAGAGAAGTAGGGTGAGGTGATGCCGGAGTCGACCATGGTTCCTGGTATACAGTTGCCATTTTTCATGCCTTGGCCCGTGACCGGATACAGACGTGTATGATGTCGCTTGATAGCAACGATAGCGGTGAGCTTCTTCAAAGGCTTCTTGACGATGGCCTCATACGCTTGTCGAATTTGCACCAGTTCGTCCTTCTTCACTTGCTCGTACTGGCCCGTGCTCACACCGTCGCGGTAGTAGAGAACATTCGTTGGATACGATTTGCGATGCTTGATCCATGCTTTAAGCCTCTCCATCACCATAGGTTTGACCTCGTCGATCATCTACTGATTATTAGCAAAGCTCCAATATTATGAAATGACTTTTATAAACTCACCTCAGTTTTGCTTCGATGCTGCAGACGCATAGAACCTAAGCATTTCCCTCCAGTGCCATCTACCGATCCAACGATTACAGCGATAGACGGGCAGCCAGTAAGTGAGCCCGGCCCAGGATGAGTGACGTCAGCACCAAGTAGAAGAGTGTCTTTTAGAGTATCCTCAATTTTGCCGTTGCCACCTTTGCTAGCTGCTGTATGGTTTCGTCCTCCGGTTTTGAGGTTAACCTTCATGATCACGTTGGCGACATATGGGGCGACATTTACTTTGCAGCTACCTCCCTGCAAATTCTTCTCTTCGGTCATGCACAGTGCCTGGAGGCCGAGGTATCTGTCAGTGCAATCTTTGAAAGCCGAGTACACTGGGATATTATGTTTAGCGAGCAGGAGAATGGCAAGTGTGCCACCTGGCTTCTGCCCTAGTAGAGTTGTGATAGTTTTGCCAAATCCGTCAACCAATTTGTCGTGTGTCAGATGGGGCTGAGAAAGGTTGGGCAATATATGACATTCTAAGCATGAAGCTTTAGAAGCAACGCCGTAGTTCCTCGCCTGATCGTTTATTGTATTTCGGTATATGTCAATGGTGTTGTTGGCTCGTATGCTGGGGTCGACAAACATGTAGTATTTCAACTCTTGTGCTCGCTTTGGTGAGTATAAAAACTGGAGCTTGCCCCTCAGGTTCCACTTCGCGTTTTGGTCATCGGGATGCTTCTGATCGCTATTGTTGCTGTACAGTATTACGGGGCGATCCATGATTGTGGCTGGAACCTGAAGCATTCGCGGTTCGATCAAGAGTTGAGGGCAGGCACGCTAAAATAAGAATCAGTAAGGGGTCCATGTACGATGTCAGCCATTGACTTACAAACTGCTGTAGACCGTCCTTTTGGACGATGCCAAGCTTCCTCAACCCTTCAGCTTCAATCAAAGCCCTGCTCTGCTGGGGACCCTGACAAGCCGTCTTCAGCATCCCTTCGGTCAATTTCTCAGGGACAAGCTTCTTGAACTGCTGATACGGCAAGATCCTCAAGAATTCCTGTGGGTAGTAGCAAGGGTCATCATCCGTCCCAACGTTTACCGCATTCAGCCCCGGATCCGCGGAAACTCCGAAGATATTCTTCATGTGATCAATAACTCGAGTGTAAAACTTCTCTTCCTCAAAGTCGCCGTCGGCGTTCACGAATCCTTTCTTGAACTTCATGTCAGCATGCCCAATGGGTTTGCTAAACCCTTTGATAGTCTTGATCCTGGCCTGGGTCTTGTTCAAGCGAGCAACACGTTCTCTGTCCTTAGGATCTTTGGGAGCTTTGCGGTTATACTCGATGTGAACCCGGAGACCCCTCAAAACGCCCTCTCTATCATTAGATGCAAATGTGTTATCTCTCATGAACTCGGCCACAGTAATTGGAGTGTAGAAGGCGCTGGTGGCTGCATTGACGTTTAGGAGAATTTTGCCCATGCCAGGCTTGACGGTATAGAAATAGCCTCGAATGGTGCAGAGCGCCGCAGTACCCATAAAGCCAAGGGGAGCATGTCCGCTCTTCACAAAGAACTTGTTAGACTGAAGTTGGACGACGTCTTCCGCAAGACTGTTTGAAATGATGACATTCAAAGCTGTTGCGATCGGATCCTGGATTGGGAATGCGAATGTTAGTACATGTCTTAATAACTGAGGAAATGGACACAGTTATGAAGACTGCCGAGACAGTTAAAAACAATGCAGATGCTGACTTACGAAATTGAACTTTGGAAGATCCACATAATTGTGCTTCCTGCCTGGGTCGGTGTAGGCTTGTATTTTGTCGAGGTCCATTTCTCCACGAAATTTGAACTTGAGCGCAATTTCCGTACGACCATCAGCAATATGAACGCCATTCCACTCGTCACCTGCAACTTCGATTTCGCCGGTATAGTGGTAGCCCTTGTTCTCACCAACCTGATCTGGAACACCAAGAGCATCATGCAAGTTTTTCCAAGCAACAATGATACCGTTGTTGTCTTTCGCAAAGCTGTCTTGGTTGTTGCGTAAGAAATCCCAAGCTTGAATGGCGGTCTTGATTATAAGCTTCGTGTTGCGCTTGTTCCTTCCAGTCGGGATACCAACAATCTGATACACGAAGAACTTTGTGTCAGGCTTGAACTTGACTTCGAAGTGATTAGTCAAGACTTGTGTTTGTGTTGAATTGAGTGCCTTCCTCATAGGAAACGGTGCATCGGCGGCCGTAACAGGCCTGAGTTTGGGCAGGAAGACGTTGCCTTCGCCAACACTGTTGGGATAGGGTGCACGCTCTGATGGATACGACTTCAAGTCTATTGGTTCTTCCCTCGATATTGAAGATACATTCAAGATATCCGGGGATGGCTCAGACTGATCCAGAGTAGCATATGCTATCTCGGGATCGAAGTAGGTTCCGGAAGCGTCTGGCGTAATATCTGGCTGGACTGAGGGTTGAACAAGAGCCTGGACTGACGGCTGAATTGGAGACTCATCTGAAGGCTGCACGGGAGGTTGGATTAGTGGTTGCGCAGCAGTAGATGCAAGCAAGAGTTCGTTCATGGCAGTAGGCAGCACGTCAGTGGTCGATGTAGGCGATGCATCTATTGTAGCCTTTGGAACGCCATTCTTCTCGTCCTGGAGTGTCTTGATGTATTTGCGTGCAGCAGTGAGCGTCGGTGCTTTCGTAAATGCCGTGTAGATCCAAGACATCATGCTCACAGGTCCAGTGAGCTTCTTGCAGTCGTAAGCCTCGTGGTTGTCGGTACAGTTGATGCATGGTTTGTTGTTCATCCGCTCCAAGATGGACTGTTGCTGATCGTCAGTGAGGGTGACGGCCTTTTGTGCCGCATTATTCTTTTTAGGTGGCATAGTGAGTGTTGATGATGTTGGTTTGATAAAGAGAGAGATTGGGAGTGATATTTGGGTTGTAAAGATCTGTTTGCTGTAGTCGGTGTGGGATGTCGGCGGAATCAATCGTTTCCGTGCGAAATGTAAATGCTTAGATGCCTTGCGGCTCCTTCCTATATACCACATTCGTAGTTTCCTTTGACTGTCAGCTTGTCTCGTGTTTCTAAGACAGCAAAGAGCAACTGCTTGCCACACACCAAACAATTGCAAGACCATCCCCGCAGAAGAGACACGAAAGAAGTACACGATCTTATGTGGTAAGCACTGTCTTAGACGGTGGAAACATCTGATTCTGCAATCAGCAAAGAATGAGGAGATGCCGGAAGGATACCCTGGAGGGCTTTGGAGGTAAAATGCCAGGGAATCAATGATTGTGCTCAACTAAACAGCAAGTTTGGTGGAAGTGAAGGGCCTGGCATCTGTAGGCATCATATCCAGGCGTTATCTGGTAGTTTACTCCTCATCCAAGCAATTTCTAACCTTTCATCAATAATATATGCGCATTTGATGGCATCGCAAACGTTAAGAATTATAGAACACTTCAGATTTCCTTCTCCAACTTCGTCTTGCTGGTTCCACCACCTGACAACGTAGTCATCAGAAACCTACTGTACATCCAATCCATTCTATTCGTCTAATATTCTCTCTTCTATATCCTCACTCTACCTCCCTACAGCATACCTTCTTCTCTACAACCTTGCCTTCTCCTCGTCTAGAAGTTTCAAACCAGTTTCCCGTTCAAGCTCCTTCACCGCATCCTTTGTCTCCCCCAGATTAACCTTAATCGTCCTTAGCCCTGACTTCTTCGCCCACTTCAAGTTCACACCGATGTCATCAAGGAACAAGACTTCGCTCGCAGTGATTGGCCCCTTTCCCCGCTCCTCAGATATCTTGCTTAGCTCCATCACAGCAAGCTCATACGCCTTAGGATCTGGTTTCCTCAGCCCCACATGCGCACTACTGATGAAGACATCAAAACAATCCCTAATATCCGTCGAATCTTCAGCGTACGGGTTCGGCGCAGGAGCATGCATGAGGCTTTTATTGAACAGCACCCCTTGATCATCGAGGATGCCTTCCGGGAATGCAACGGTGTTCGACAAGGCGCCGAGGACGAAGTGTTTGCGTAGGCGTTTGAGAGCCGGGTACATAAAAGGATCCGGCCGTCGAGACATGCGCATCATTTCCCAGAAGAGCGCTTTGGCGTCGATGGTGGGGACGGGCGGGATGGATTCGCCGCCTTCAATGTCTACCACTCCCTTTGCCTGCTTTGCCTTGTGCGCTTTCCAGTAGGGTTCCCAGTGTGCTGGATTGGATAGTTGGACTCGGAAAGCTTCAAACCACTCATCACCGAGGACGGTTTCTCCACGCTCGATGAGCTGCCATGCGCCTGTGTCGTGCGGTCCTTTTTGTATGGAGTGGTTGATCCAGCCTACGGGGATGGAGTGTGCAAGTTCGTAGTCAAGGATTGGTTGGAAGGGTGATATGACCTATGTCAGTCATGTTAGCTATGAATCGATTATAGAAGAGTTGCGGAAAGTATTTAGGGACGTATTGACGGGAAGAAAAATGGTACCTACACAGACACCACCAATATCGAAGAGAACAGCTTTAGGAGGGACCATTGTGTGTTCGGGGGATGGATAGACGGGAATGGTAAAAGAGAAGCAAATGATGAGTGCTGCTATCGTGATATCATGGCGCTGTTGGGGTATTTGACAATGGAATCGCAGTTGGAGTGAAGTTGCGGGGAATACTTTCCCGGAGCCGAGGCATGGGAAGGTTACACAGTAATCGATAAAGGTAGTGAGCACGATCAACAATGTGCAACAAAGGAAGCACTTCAATCGAACATGTTGGTTCACTCGGAAGTATATTGCAGTTCAAAATCAAATTTTAAATGAGTGTGATAACATTTAGGTTCTCATCCTACATGGCCCTCTCATGCATCAATCAGTCAACCAACCACCGCCACATTTTGCGTTCAGCCGTCCACAACAATGTCCAAGATCAAGCTACTCTTCCACTCCAATGTGCAAAGGAATGCAAGGAACCTCCAGCCACAGGCAATAGAGGCTCGTCTTGTATGAATCGCCGCCCTCTTCCTCCTATGAGAACGTTCTTCTTGGCGAAACAATTTATAAGGAAAAAGCAACAAAACCAGATACCACAGCCGCATGCTCATTAAAAACAGTTCGCGTAATCTGGATTTGGAGAAAGTGTAGAACAACATCAAGTTCAGAAAGAGGAACCCCTAAAGCCTGACAACATCCAAACATCCAAACAGGGCTCAAGGGGTGACGAAGAGTAAGTATAAGAAAATGATAGATAACCCACAGCACCACCCAAGATGCAACCACGACAAACAACAAACAGAAAACAAGGGAAACAAATCGTGAGGCCGTAAGAACATTGCGGCGCCCTCGGAACGCCAGCAGCAATATGCACAAGTAAGAGCCCAGACTCAAAGGTCTACCCGAGCAAGGGTCTCAAGAACTAAGTCCTTCCGTCTTTTATCGACGTTCAAAATATCGAGCTTTTGCGCTTTTCGGCGTTGGTAAGCACGAGCTTGGGCATGGTGCGACGCGGGGCGGCCTGCTTGGGCTCGTCCACTCGGATTTCGACGAGGCCACCGCCAATGGATACACCATCATCGCTGCTAACGCTATTGGCAGTGTACGACCCGTTGACTGATGTGCGGTCACGCGATCGCTCTTTGGAAGCTTGTCTCTCGGAGCCAATGGCACCGTTCGCAGCCGCGCGGAGGCTACCCATACTCTGCTTACCAGACAAGCTTCCGCCGCTTCCGGAACTATGGACGCTGTCGGTGTCGTTGTCTGAATTGGAGGCAGCGAAAGACATCTCAGTCTCGCTCACTGGGGACATGCTTCCAGAACTACCAGTACGGACAACACGACGACCAAGTCCAGCACGGACAAGGTTGCTTACAGCTTGGCGACGCTGACGGGTAGCGAAGTTCTTGCTACCTTCGTGCTTGGTGGTTGGGCTGACCTGAAGCTCCTCAAGTGGGGGAGGGCCGCGAGGTTGACGCATGGGGTGCTCACCAGCACGTGCTTGCCCAGGACCGAAAGAACCAGTGTTGGGAGTCGCTGGGAAACCAACTGGTCGAACAAAGGCAGACTTAGGGCCTTCTAGGACTTCACCGTGAGTGTCAATGGTGGAAGGAGTCTTCTTGTGGCCACGTCGGAAAGCGTTGGCGGATGGCGGGGGGAGGGGAATAACATCCTGGGGTGGGGTCGACGACTTCTTGGGAGGAGACGAGCTGCGAGAAGTGCTCCATGGGCTAGGGTTGATTTCGCTGGGAGGGGACACCTGCAGGGTGGGCGTATCACGCTTGGGAGGCGAGTTGGTGAAGCTCCTCGGGGTTGGCGGGGGAGGAGAGTGCGACAGGTCTGCGGTGAGCTGATGCATCTGCATCTCCAAGCTGTCCTGTTGGTTCTGCTGGAAGCTGGGATCCATGACGTAACTGTATTGGCCAGTCATCTGGTTGAAAGCGAGATACAGACCAGGTTGGCCAGTTTCTTGAAGTTGGGGGGTCTGGAATTGCTGAGCATACGCGTTCATCTGCGCCGAGTACTGAGTGGGCTGGTACTGCTGCGATGATCGCATACCACCGTTGTTCATATTGCCAAACTGATGGGCAGTCAAGTTCAAGAGCTGCTGCTGGAGCTGTTGCTGCCTTTGAGCGAGGTAGAGCTCAGTCGCCAAGAGCTGGGCCGCAATGTTGGGGTCGATTTCGCCATCGTCGAATTGAACGGGAGGGGGCGCCAAAACCTGATCGTACATCATCTGGGACTGCTGGCCGTACTGGTTCTGACCAGAGAAGTTGTTTCCAATGGCAGTCTGGGGCATTCCCTGGTTGCCGCCGTTGTAGCCTTGACGAGTGTAGCGGCCCTGGTTCATGCCAGTGTTGTGCTGGTTCTGTCCGTAGGGAGCCGATGCGGGGGGCTGAGCAGACGTGGGCGTCTTGGGCGCAGTACGGAGACCTGCAAGCAGATGGGAGCGGCTGGTGCGGGGAGTCGCAGCGGAGTCTTCGGCGATGGTGCCGACCGTGGGAGGAGAGGCCACGCTCAGGCGCTTCAGAGAGGCGCCCTTACCGCGAGACGCAAAGCCAGCGCCGGGCATTCCGAGGCCTCCGTTGGGCTGGAAGTTGTTGAAGGTCATTTGAGCAAGACCGCCTGCGTCCATGCTCATGATGTCTTCTTTTTTTAAGGGTAGATGGGATAAGTGGTGGAAAGGATACAGAATCGAAGAGGATAATCGGTAGGCCGATTGTCGAGGGAGTGTTCGAGGCGCTGTCAACTAGACTGCTGCCAAAGTGGAGATTGGGTGGTGTTATACAGGACGTTTGCGGTTTGACAGACGTGGAGGGAGACGGGTCGAGATTAGAAGATTAAGGATCGTAAAGATCTTGGTATAGTAGTTGTTAAGATCGTGACCGGCCGACGGGCAGTGATGGTTGGTAGCTATTAACAAAGAGTTCAGGAGCCGAGCCTAGGTGTGGAGTTGATCGAGGCAAGTGGGACGCGTCTTCGTTCGGGAGGGTCGATCGAGGTCGGCTGCAACGGACAGACAGGCGCACAGGCAGGCTGGCAGACAATGTATAGTACTTGCGAAGAAGAGAAAAGACGGGCTAGATGCAACAGACAACAGCTGGACACAGGAAACTCAAGGACGGATCCAAGGGCAGGCAAGGCTGGGGAGCTTGGGGGTTCTTGAGGCGATCGACTTGCGGGCGGGCGGTCGGGGGGCAAGGAGCGGACTGGGGCGCTCTGAAGAGATCGAGTGTATTAATAGGAGATGCTGAAGCTGCCGTGGCAGAGAAAGTGGTGGTGGATAAGAAGGAGCGAGGGAGATGGAAAAGAGGAAGGGCGGGGACGGCGGAACCACGAGGGTGACGAAGGTGAGGTGCGAGGTAACGAGCAGACGGCGGGCTTTTGGGTGGGCGAGCTTATTTGGCCAGTTCGGACAGGCTTGGCATGGCAGGATGACTGGCTAGCGGGCGCTCGTAGGCGTTGCAGGGCCTCTCAGGGGCGCGCCAGTCACACATTGGCTAGCCTTGTGAGCTACTGCGCGGGCATGGCTCAGTGGGCAGCATTTTGAAACCCCGACAGCCATGCGCAAGATGGGCCTGTGGATGGAGGGCCTCCCCTCTGAGATGAGCGTGCGTGGAGGACATGCGACAGGAACACGCACGTCTTGACACTGCAAAAAAAACGGGACAAAGACATGGCCGCTGTCGAGAAATCGATACGGACGGCGATATCAGACGGGCGGGCGCACGCCACAGCGGACCCCCGCCAGCAGCCAGCTCCATCAGCACGCGCAACAGCAGCGATTCACCACGGCGAACCACCAACTCCCTCTGCCCAAGGTCGCCCCGGCCCGTCGTAAGCAGAGACAGCACACCCAGCTATCGCCGTTTTCGTGCGCCCTCACTGGCTCGAGTATCTTCGCCGTCGCACACCGCAGGACGGGCCTTCGACCTCCATAGCGTCTATCCAGGCCACTCGTCGCTGCTGAGGGCGTCCACGGCGGCTACGCGTGCGCCCTGCCCACTGAGCGCCCGCCAACACTTCGCAACCGATGCCCGACCTACTGCACGCCTCGAGCAGCTGCAATCCAAAAAAGCATCTGCAGTTCTTCAAATCTAAATTTAAGGGCGCCTGTTAGTCTAGTGCACGTTTGTCTCGAGTCTTTCTGCAACCGCGGGCCTTTATGCGCGACTGTTGCTCCTCCCCCACCACCATTTGCCACGCTCGTCAATGAACTGTCTCTCCATGTCGTTCCATGTCTCTCCACCACGCCAGCTGCCACTGCGTTGCGGCGAATTCACTCCAATTCTCCTCGTCTTACCCAAAAGCAGCGTCGGCCTTCGCGTCGCAATTTCCTGCGCAAGAATTATGCCCTTGCCCTTGCCCGCGCGCTGGCCTGGCCGGGGCTCGTTTCAAATGCCGGGCGGGGGATGCCCGTATCGCACTGAAACTCGT
>BLYF01000131.1:282812-330852 GCA_014905255.1 Herpotrichia juniperi
ACGCCGTACGTGCGCATTCCACCTCGTCAAAAGGGCCACCCTGCCGCGTTCCAGTCATTAATCGCCAAGGGCCTTCCGCCGCACGAGCCGTTGAAACAACCTCGCTCTCTCGTTGGGCCACCGTTTGCCCATCCGGGGCGCTGGATCTGGGAGACATAAGTCGTGATCGTCCTCGTGATCTTCTCAACGCACGTAGCGCGCGATGCCGCCATTGCGCATCTAATTATGCCGTCGTATATTCGCGGATAGCAAGACTCACCACCAGCGCTACGGCTTTGTGAAACTTATCATTCAGGTACCGGCCTTTCCGACGCCACGCGCTGGGACAAAGACGCCAGCTGGCAGTTAACATCAAACGGCCTCACTAGCCACGGAAAAACACCCACCACAGCAGTTCAGGAACAAGAAAGGACGCAGATCAAGGAGGCTTGAAGCCTGTCGATGATACAACCTTATTCACCGAACTGATAATGCTGGTCCTAAGCCACGATAAGTTCCCATGGGAGTTTCATACGCACGTCTGTCAATCGCAGCGCCGGTACGAATCCCCCCGCTTCCGCGTGTACCCCGGCTGTGATGTACGTACCTTGGGACCTCTTAGCACGCACTGTGATTGCTTGAGAGAACCGTCTCACCATCATATCGTGCAACTACGACAACGGTATGTCTGCCAAGGATTATGATAAAACGTAACATGTTCATGCTACTGCTAACTCTGCAACACGGCAACACCCTACCCACCTTGGAGAATACGGTACAAAAGTCTGCCATTTTGGATTCCTCGAAAACAAGCCTTGATTGCTTGATAATCAACATGCCGAGCCGAACACGGCCACTTACAATATTCTCGTCCATCGATGTGAGCAATCCTCGGCGTAGATTACACTTGCCCTTATATCCCTTATCTTAAGTATCCGCCTCAGTTCCTTTCATGCATTTTATTCTCTATCTGTCACCCCACATCCCTTCTTTCCGCATCAAGAATGGCTCCCGTTGTAAGACATCCACAATCCCCCTTCAAGCGTTTCAGCATACCAAGGTACGCCTTCCTTTCGGGTTACCCATGACATCACCAGCGATATCGCATACATCCAAGAAGCTTGGGATCGTTTCGACATCCATCGGTCCACCTTGTCGCGGCTGCTGAAATCACGTTGGAAAGGCGTGAGGATCTCCAGGCCGCAATCTCGGTAGGTGGAACGGTCGCAAGGTTGGATCTGTGGCACGGTTCGCACGTTCATATACATGAGGCTTCCAGAAGCGAATCCTGTCCCCAAGTATAGTATTTTGTGTTTCTAAGACGTCTCTATAGGATGGGTACAGGGTACTACACTTCCCAGTACAGCATCTTGTAGTGCTGAAATTTCTTTACATGATGGGTACAGGGCTTTGCAATGTTTCGAGGATAGTTGTCGTATGGTTACGCGTCGCTTGGGTGAGTAGGTTGAGTACCATTATCCTTGCTGCAAAAATGATGGCGCCGATGACGATCGGAGCGACAGTGACCAAGGCCGAACTTGTTTCCCAGATGCTTGTTGAGGATATGGTTTACGATATTGGCGAAGAGCCTCAGGGTATAGCTCCCGCATTTTTCCTATAAGGAAGCAAGCGCATCGTAACCAGAATTTTATAACTTGAAGAAATAGTTCAAAAAGGTCGCTAGAGGATCCCATGCGCCTAGAATCTGCATTCTTATGCCGCCTTTGTCGTTCTTGCCAGATCCACACTTCTACTTTCACCCACTATGCTTCCATGATCTTCCTACCGTCCTCCCTTCGCCTTCTTTCTCACTTCCAGGATTGTTGATTCCTGCAATGGTTCCAGCGCGTCAATCCTTGTTCCTTTAATCCAAACATGGTTTCCAACCTGCATCCTTTCTGGTGATGTTTTAACGACGGTATTGACATGGATGATAATGTTAATAATGTTTGACGAGATTAAGTAGCGAATTGAAACTAGGGTCAGTCGCTGGCTCCCGGCTTTATCTCGTGTGTACTTACACAGGTACATTGCGCTCTCTCATTTCTAGCTCTTTGTGGTTTCTTTCTGAATTAACTTCTTTTAGGGCATCGCCAACGTTCGAACGTCCACACGATCTTGAGTTTGTTATTTTCTTCTTCATTCTAGTCATTTCATCTCAACTCATCGAGTGTCCTCCCTCGTGATGGGATGTTTTCATGTGACTTTTCTGATCTCTTAGGTCTACTCTAACCAAGTTGTTTAATCCCCATGACGCGCGCTCTTCTTTATGATTGTTTTTTTTTTGGTCATCTCCTTTCGTCGGAGCTGGCTACATCTATCTCATTGATTGCTTTCTTTCCCTCATGGTGACACGTTTTCATGATCTTCCCCCTCTGATCAATTTCCTTTTTCTCTATCAATTGTTTCTCACCCTATGACGGGGGATCCCCATGCTGCTTTTGTTTTCCTCGCCGAGACGGCGGTATGTTTCTTTATGCTAAAATCATACAATCTGAAATTTTCCACTATTCGCGATCATCCGACGTTCCATTAAAGCAATTCTCGGTATCATTTCCCTGAAGCAAATATTTGTGATTTGGACTTGTGAGGGAAGTATCTCATTCTAAACAAGCTAGCAAAAAGCCGTAACTGAGTATATTAAAAAAGCAAGAGCGCTCCTAGATCATCACATCAGCACTAGTTTCAGAAGCGATCATCTTCCATTTGTTCAGAAATATTTTCCACTGACGATCGAGAGAGTCATTTAATTCGAGGCACACCGCAACGATGCCCTTGTCGGTTGCCCAAAAGGAGAATATCACGGGACTTTTACACGAAAAGCCATGTGCTAAGTGCGGTGAAGACCACACTTTACTTCGATGTCCCCTTGCGAACAAACAGAGGGCGGACGGACCGTATTGGAGAAATCTTAAATACACAGATATTGCTTTTGCGAACGCCTATCTCACCAATCTGAAGACCAAATGGATCAATGAGCAGAAGAAGCTTAAAGAACAACCCCAATTGACTTCCGAGCCCACAGGGGCAGACCAGAAGGGAAAGCATGATGATGCTTCCTTGGCGAGCAATGATATCGCCAACTCGATAAGCAACCTCGACGTCGGTGATTCGGCGCAAGCGAAGGATCTTGCAGAGGTGCAGAGGAGGATCAAGGAGATGGGTAAATCCCTTGTAGTTGACAATACACAGTATCCTAGACGAGGTCTTTTGCGTGAACCAACCACGGATGTAGCGACGAACCACTTCAAGATCGACATTTCAGACGATGCAACTTTCTACGAGTACGTCTTTCTTGACCTCCCGATTGGGAAAAGCAAGACAAGACTCCATTCTTTTATCAAGGAAGCAATCAATACCATTCCGTTTTTGAAGAATTCGAAAAATGTTCATGCAACGGATTACATCAATACTGTGGTCTCTTGGGGAAGCCTGCCTAAGAAAACCGAGGATCCCCGGGTCAGTGGCGACGCTGAAGGAAGTATACACGGTCCGTATGAGGTAGTTGACAACAAGAGGCGTAATACCACCCACCAAATACATCTCAAGTTCGTCCGAAAGCTCAATATTGCCGGTCTTCGCAACTATGTCAACGGCAAAGACGAAGAGAACCCAAGACTTTGGGACTCCAGTCCGGAAGTGAAGTGCTTGAACATGGTCATATCGAAATGTTTCGACCAAAACGAGGTTCTCCAGCTTGGCGGGAACAAGTTTTTCGTTGCCGACACCGAAGCGAAGTTAGGGAAGTCCCAGTCCCTCTGTACCATGCAGGGTTACTATTATACCATCAAGCTCACAAAAGGAGGCGTTCTGCTCAACGTCAATTCTGGAACCAGCGCCTTCTTTGTCAAACAGACTGTCGAAGATTTTCTCAACGATACTTTCACCTTTCGGGATGAGCAGAAGCGGCGTGATGCCCTCAAAACAGTGCGCGTTCATATTGACTACGCTCGTGGAAAGGACGAGTATGCTCAAACTGCTGACATAGCCGATCCCGAAAACAGATTTAAGAACATATTCGGCACTAGCCGTAGTAAACAGATGAAAGATCTTACATTCGAGGCTGTGGATGACAATGGGATGAAGTACAACCGTCGCGTACAAGAATACTTGGAGAAGAGTAAGCACATCCGCATCTGAATCGGACTTATGACTAACTATTGTAGCTTACAGGTACAAATTCACTGCTACCGAGGCGTCGCAAACCGGCATCAATCTCGGCAACCAGCGTAGCCCGGCATGGTTTTCAGCAGTGAAGCTTACAATTGTCGAAAATCAGATCTTCAAACATCCAGTACCCGATCATCTTACCGAGAGCATGCTAAGTCTGGCGTGCAAGAGTCCTGCAGACCACAACAGAAGCATTCAAAATGATATTTTCAAATTTCTCAAGGTCGATGGCCTAATGAATTTGAAGAACCCAACACCAATCCCTTTCGTAAGTTGTTTCCCCACTTAGAAGTCAGTAGTTGTTTAACATGCCATCAGAAAAACTGCCCTGCTCTGCAAATCAGCCCACCGTTGCTCACTATACCAAGCACTACGCTTCAATATCCGATCGTCAGGTATAACGGCGAGGAAGTCAATTTGAATAAAGAAAAAGACCAACCAAGTTGGAATTTAAAAGGTCGTAAACTTCTCGATAGCGGAGAACTTCTCGACAACAAAAGCACCCCTGGACCCTATTGCTGGTTTATTTACGATTCAAACCAGATAAAATTCAAGGAGACATTTACGGAATACATCGACTCACTCACAAGACAGTTCCAAAAGTACAGCATTGGAAAACTTCAAAGTCAACATAAGCCTACAATTGTGGATAAGAAGCTCAGCGATTTGACCGAAAGCACCCTTCGCTCTACACTTCAATCTCTCAATAGTCATCTAGTGGAAGGTGTGCGACTCAAGATTGCGGTTCTGCTTCTACCGGCCAAGAATGCACCGACCTATCAGCTGTTCAAGGACATTGCTGATCGCGAGTTCGGACTTCAAACTATATGTTTGACGGAAAAACCCAATGTAAAGTTCAACAAGGTCGTGAAGAAAGAGATCCTGAAGAAGTCTGATCAATACTTTGGTAACGTTATGATGAAAGCAAATTTGAAGTTCGGGGGCGTCAATCATTCGACGAAGAAAGTGCAAGACTGGCTAAAGAATACACTAGTTCTTGGAGCCGATGTCACACATCCTGGTATTGGCGCTGTCGAAGGCTGTCCCTCGATTGCAGCAATTGTAGGGTCCGTCGACGACAAAGGGAAGTTTCGCGGATCTATGCGTTTGCAAGATCAAGATAAGAAGGATCGTGAGGTATGTGATACAACAATCATATAGATCCTAACCTCTTCACCTTGCTAACTAAACTAGATCATACAGTATGTCAAAGATATGGTTGTCGAGAGGCTCCGCGATTGGGTAGACAACCCTGCCAATTTTAACAAGAGGCAGGCCAGACTTCCAGGTAACATCCTATACTATCGTGATGGTGTCAGCGAAGGGCAGTACAGCAAAGTCAAGAACACAGAGCTCGCGGCTATCGAGCAAGCCATCAGCCAAATCCAAGATGAGTACGACAGCAACGCAAAACCCAAAGTCACAGCCCTCGTTGTAGTTAAACGACACCACACGCGTTTCTTCCCAATCCACCACCGAGACATCGAAGCCAGCACGCAGAACCTCCTACCAGGAACGCTTGTCGACGATGTGGTTACCTCGCCATACTTCATAGACTTATTCCTCCAGTCCCACAGCGGTCTGAAAGGCACTGCTAAACCAACCCACTACTTCTGCCTTCAAGATGAAATGGGCCTGGGCGCCCTCGAACTGCAAAACATCACACACGAAATCTGCTACACGTACGTCCGCGCCACCATGGGTGTATCCTACGCTTCGCCCGCCTACTACGCCGACCGCCTGTGCGAGCGTGGCCGTGCCTACCTACGCGACTTCCTCACCGGCAAGCGGGACATGGAAGCCGCGCTCGAAGCCAAGAAGCCAGAATGGGAACAGGAGTTGTTTGATATGCGAGCCACGAGCTTCCCAAAGACCAAGGACGCTGACGGAAAGTGGCCCAGGAAGTCAAAGGAGGAGTTGGTCATGGAACAGATTCATGGCGAGCAGGTTCAGAAGAAATGTAGAGAGTTCACTATGGCGGCCGCATTGGCTGTTTGGGCTAAGGCGAGAGGTGGGAGCGTAAAGCCTGAGGAGCAGAAGAATCCGTGGAATTCGAAGCTGGATAAGACTATGTTCTGGATGTAGGTTGGGCTGGACAGTGGGTTTACTTTCCTTTTCACGCTCTTTTCGTACACGTCGTTTTCTGGATAGATCTAGTCTGTTTCGTTTTTTCTAGGATAGACTTATGTTTTTGTTCTGGCTTTTTGGTTTTTGCTTGGGATAGACTGGCTTTTTTAGCTTGTTTTCTTTTGTTTCGTTTGTGATAGACTTGCGGTTTTGGTCCTTGTTGCTCTGTTCTTGTTATTTTTTGCTTACGATAGGCTGTCCTTACGAGTGTGATTGTTGCTCTTTAATACGATTGATGCGTTGTGCGGGTTTCCTTGTACTTTCTATAGATTTTTTTTCATTATCATAGATTGCAATTGACTTTTAAGTTCCGACACATGGTTCATTAAAGCGGCGTGACCTACAATTATAACTCCTGTCCGCAGTTTTGGGATGAGCACAGTAAAGTTCACTGTCAAGACCATAAGTACTGCGACGGTGTATTCTACGCTTGCCTACTAGACAGGTAACACATAGGAAAGGTTAGTTTTCATTCAATATGCACATCTGCTGCTGTTCACTAACGACAAAAAGATCGGCCTGTCTGGCCCTACTCTATCCGTATAAATCTTACACGCCAAAATAAGAAGTCTACAAGTTGTCACGCAGTATATGAGGAATCAGCCGAGCTAGAACAAGGAGTGGATTGAAAGAGTGAGGAAGCCGTACGGAGCTCAGGGCTCCGTAGTCACCCTTATAGAGTCTATGAAGAAGAGACTAACTGAAATATTACATAGCGTGTACTGTGGTGCACGTGACACAGTGCAGGGAGTTTAAGCAAATGAACTATACCTGATAGTATACATATAGATGAGATGAGGACGAAAAGAAAATAATAGGCCTAAACTACACAGAGAGAAGATGGCGAAGTATGTTTCTAAGCGTATATCAACTAACCAGCAAACAGCGGGATGGGAGGGGCGCACGAAAGATGTAAAGATGCGGATGAAGATGAAGAGAGTGAAAATTTTGGGGCCCATCAATGAAGGACGTCAAGCGGAAGCGGGGTGATGCTCTGGATGATCAGACTTCTAAATCTTTTGAGCAAAGAGCAGACAAGTGGAGGAAAGGATTAGGTTACTATCAGCGTGGAACAATTACATTTGTATCCCAAGGTCAAGAGAGAGGAATTTAGATTACATCGATAACGTTGCTCCCCTCGCCGTTGTGCTCCAAATAGTTTTCAACCTCAATCAACTCCTGATATCGCTTTAGATGCTTCATCATGCCCCCTGATTTGTAGATTCTCTTAGCACCATCTTTTAGCGTGTATCGTCGCAATGCCAACCCTACTGTACATCCTAATATACATATCGAGTTGTGGTAGCGCAGAGAATAACGATTGGGGCGGGTGTATTATGGAAAGGCTACGGGGCGGAGATTGTGAGCGGAGTATCTACAGTACGCAGGAATTTATGCGCGGACAAATGAGATTCACGGATGGAGGTTGTCTGTGCATCGGCCTGTGGTCAAAAATGAGGTCAAAGTATGTTTGAATGGCGGTTGGGTTTAGACGAGTGATTTTGGGTTTGGAGGAGGTTGAGGGGATTCTAATTTAGACATGTGTAATCCGCACCCTTTCGAATCTATATCTAGTTCCAACGGCGAAACCGCCAAAAATGGAAATACCGAAGAAGGGTTTGAGATCAAGGAGGCAATCTACATAAATAACGGTACATAATGGCTCATTCTGATTTCGGTGTCTTTCTGTTTGAAGATCTTGTCTGTTAATAGCAGTTATAAAATGGGGTTTCCTGTCAATCCCCAAAAATAATCACATGCTCTACCGTGTGGCCAATAAGAATCAGAGTAAACTTCCACTCACTTATGATCTCGATTTCGATTCCCACTCCGCGAAAGGTTAAGCGTTCCGCGACTCTCTCCGCTTGAGAAACGATCAAGCCGACAAATTCTAAGCGTTCGTTGCGATGAGGATGAGCTGATTGGTCAGCAAATAGAGCTAGAACGGGTTTTTATGTACATAGAGAGGGTTACAGTTGCAGTCCACATTCCTTCTTTTTTTGTTATGTTTACACCCCAAAGCCTGCATCGCTAACGCTTCCAACGTTCATATTTAATATTACCCACTATATCCCCTGTGTTATTAGTGTAGTATCCTCCTAAGTAGTGCCCTCAATACACCTCCAGCATATGCAGATTCCTTAGGGAAGAACTTTCCAGTCTCGATTGTATAATCCTGTAGCTCTTCCAAACTATCAAAGAGTTCGACTTTTTCGCCTCTCGTATCCACTAAATCGACAATGTTCACGTGTACTTTTTGAACGGCCTGCAGTTTTTAGCTTCTGCAAGCATTACAAGGTGGAGTATTTACCCTCTGGCATTTCTTGAGTCCTTTTGGTAACGGATTTATATCCAAGGCAACACATAGCTTGTGCCAGGATTCGATGTCGTCAACATCTGTCCCATATAGGGCATTGAATGTGAGAACCATTGCAGTTTTGAAGTCCTCATGAGCCGTCCTTTTTTCATGATCACCTCTTTCCCACCCAAAGAAGTCGCACATCCTGTAGAACTCCTCCACAATTGGTTCCTCTGTGCAATAGTTGAAGTCTGGATACTGCGCAAAGAAGGACTCCACAGGATTCAAGTCTAAGGCTAAAGCTCGTCCGTGAGGTTGGGAAGCCGTTTCCTTCTAAAAGATTGTCACTTAACATTTTATTAGGACTGGGAAATACTTGCCTTCCGAGAGCTCTGACTCTGGTTCACTCGATTCGATGATTCATGGCGAAATTTACAAGATTCACCATAAGTACACCGGCCGGATTTAGAAAATTGGTTACATATTCTCACTCGTCGACGCTTGGTCCCGTTCTGTTTTAGGGACATGTTGTCTTTTGATCCCTCTTATAAGTTATACGACACATGAGCTGAAGGAAGTGCGGACTATGGTTATATACTAACCGACATAGCATGTGAGGGCAACCTGGGCTCCCTGGATTCGATCGAGTAAGGGACTAGGTCCCAATATAGTTTTATCCTATTCACTCAAAACACAAGAACAAGGATGTTTGAAGGCAGAATGAGCGATGAACCGAGCCTTATCGACGATGTGGTGCATTACAAAGGTGCGCTTCCAAAATCTGGCTCAGCCGCTACTGGATTCTTGCATCAGCCGATGACTGTGCTGCATTGAAAAAGAGTGTCTATCCTTGTCACTGCATTAGGGCAGCCCTTTGAGGCAACCAAAATACACGACTTTCGCAACACAGGATGCCATTTATCCTCAGTAAACTTGCCTGCAATAGAGTTTGTGTATTGAGGACAACAGAATTCTAAGGCTGCGGTCTCCATACCCCAGAGCTTCGACGTTTTAATACCAGTGGGGACGATATATGCATGTTATACCTGTTGAAGTATCTCAGTAGCACATACGATACATGCCTATATAATGTTGGCATGTCCGTGAACAATCCAGACCGATATTATTCCCAGCCAAATCTGACCCAAGATATCAACGACTTGTTTCACGTTGTTATAGGCTCTATGCATTTATCGTAGGTAATTTCGAATTAACCAAAGTCCTGTGTTCATCTAGTAGATCTAAATGCCCATTTGAGATGCCGGACCGAAGTGACTGGGAGCGGTAATACCAAGATGCTACGATATTACTGTGTCAAGGTAAGAGAAAATTACACTCAAGTCCTGCTCTGATATTAACAACTGAGGGCTTCGCATACCAGTATTCATTCCACAATTTCAAGCACAGGTTACGCGTTTCAATGCAGTCTAGACTAACATAGAGAATTCATACATAGTTACTGTTGGTGACCAGATGTTGGTTCGGACAATCGCTTGATGATCTCAGCCGAACCTTTTGGTAGCTCATCGAAAACCTCCGACTCCATGTACTCGATAGGGAACGGATTGGAAGATAGTAACTTTCCGTTCACCAGCGCGGTAAGGGCTGGCTCAACAGCTTTGCTCAACTTTTGTAGAACTGGCCCTTGGAATGTGCGTACCATATCCGAAAAGAGTCGAAAATTCTCCTCAGTAAATGATGATAGCCTAGACAAGTTAGCCTTGATCTGCTTTATAACAGGCTCCAATGACTTACGTGCTCTCTAAGAGACTGAACTCAGAGTAAGCAGGCCTACAAGGGAGTAATGCAAGAATTCCAGCTCCATATGTGCCCGTCCATATTCCCAACAATTCGGCCAGTCGCCGCATTTGCTTCACTTGTGCTCTATATCTCTTGTATTCCTGTGTTCCTTCTTGTAGCCCTGGCTTTATCTTTCGTAAGACTGCATCAGTTAATGCGGCCTTACGCCTCACCGCAGGATTGCCCACAGCCGTTTGTCTTGTCACAAAAGACGATGGCGTTTCTATTATTATCATATTGCTCGGGTAAAGGACTTCTAGTTCTTCCTCGAACAGCTTGACGATATGAAAACGCCTTAAAAGGATGCAAAGACATTCTGTATCGTTGAGGCGGCAAATTTCCTGAAATCTCTCTGCGCAGGACAAAGCGTACTGCGAAGGATTGCAGATGTAGCCAGGATTTCCTCGGGCAAGTTGAAGCGCTTCTTTAAATCCTCGAAGCGATTGACAGCTACCAATCGCAAAATAAAGCAATTTTAGCTGTGACGCTTGGAAGGTATGAGTGCTCAACCCGTCGATCCCATCATGATCTAATAAATTCGCCAAATTTTCGTGAAGCCGAGGTGGCAGGCTGTATATTTTGGCCAACTCCTCTCTGACAAGCCGTTCGTGCAGAGAAATTTTGTGGATGGCTTTTCCATGCTCACTTGATCGGCCTTCACTGCCGAGGGCAATGACGGTTCTGGAACTATCGGTTGTGTCCGAAGAAGCTTCACGAGTACCGGCCACTGTATGGTTACGGATTTGATGTCTTTGATGCGTGTTTTCCGTTCTCTCTTCCAACTCTAGAAGCGGGCTATTGTCGTTAATGTTTTCTGCGGCGGCGGAATTAAAGCGCATCGTCTCCACACTTTGCATGGAGCCTAATAGTGCATCAGCACCATCCATAGTTGAGTCATGCACTGTATCCTGGAACTGACCGAAAGGGTCTAGATCGATTGATAGGTGTACGTTTTCGAAACCAGCACCAGATGGTACGGAATCGTTGATCATGAGCGCCTCGCTTTGACCTTGCAAAGATCTCTGGAGTAAGGGAACTTCTAGGCGACTTGTATATTGATTCCATGCAGTAGAGCGCTGGTCCTCTGCAGATAAGCTCTCCTGGGTGTCCTCAGCATCGCGCACTGAAAGGCTTCTTTCAGGGTCCGCTAAGGATTCTTCAGGCCCGTTATTTGCGATAAGCGTGTCGATTCGAACCAAAATCTCAGAAATTCGGTTCATCATGACCAACCCACTCATGTATCTTTCCATGTCAAACCATACGGCGCCAACAATGGCGCTCATTGTGTACGCAAGGACTGTCGAGGATGGTTCTAAATGACCTTGTCGGACGCTTTGGACAATACAGCGATCCAGCCCTAAGCTTTTGCACGCGCTCGCTCGTCCACTTTTACTTTTGCTCCAATGTTTGATGGTGTCGACGTCCCCTAACTGTCTCAGTAATATGTAAGGAAATAAGCGAGCATAGCGTCTACTTTTGGTCCCGTTGGACATAATCGTATTGCGGGTTGTGACCATCTCCATTGCGCACACACCCATACTTGATAAACCTCTATTTCCATCGTAATGTTTACCGTTCTCGTTGTCTCTCTCGGCTGCTGTGAGAGCAGAGCTTAAAAAATCAGGATTAATAAATAGGTAGCCGATTTTTTCTTGTACATAATCGAGCGGCATGGTTGCGATAGATTTGAGAATATCGTAAGACAGTCACTGGCCTGCCCGCCTTCTACCTACTTGATACCTTATATGACACCCCCAGGGCCACAAATCATGGACATAGACTCTAATTCCGTGCATGGATCTACCTTCCGTTCAAGATCCGGTCAACCCTCTTCGTTACCTAAACAGCGGGAATGCCGCCACAGCAAGCCATAAACTCCCGTCTCCCGCAAATATAACTGGTTCTATGAATTGTGCTTATCGGCTCCGCTCGCCACCTCTGGCTTCTGACATACTACATTCTATACATGCTGAAGATGAAAGATAGCCAAGCACCATAATTGCCTGATCAAAAAGGTACTATTAGCCCTAGGTATCTACAAAATAAGGGAATGCATCTATAGCATCGTTGTAGAGCCATGACAAGTGACGTGTAAAGATGCCTGGGCGTGTAGGCTGGTGTGGTGATATTACGTCAAAAGTAGCGCTAGCCCGATGCAGAACTTTGCGAAATATCCAGGTTGAACTCCCCGAAAAAGGAATAGCGTGAGATGCACAAAAAGAATCTCTGACTCGTCTAATTACAATTTCTTTCTCTACCTGACGTAAGTGGATGCTTGTGTCCTCCATACGAAGCGGCTACATCCATCAGGCGACTATCATCCCGCGGAGCAAATTGCAAACTACAGCTTTGAAGTGATGGCATAGAATGTCGGGTCTTTCGCGCCAATCACAACCATCTTGGTATCGAGATTGACCTGGGATCTGGGAACGTCGCGCTGCATGCTGGAGGAAACTTAGTCCAAGAAAACCCAAAGTTCCACTAATGAGCGTGCGATAATTGAGCTACAAGCGGAAGTTGCAGCTCGGCGTGTACAGTAATTCGGTAGCGAGGACAACTTCTAAGACTTTTCGCAAGGGGGTGATATTCCGGTTATTGAAGTGTAGGACGCCGAATGAATGGCCTTGGCTTAAAAATTAGCTATAAGATGGAGAATGCGGATAAAAGATTCACCATTCCTGTAGAACACGCTTAACATCTAGGAAACTAGTCAGCAATTTTGGAATATCCTAACAGAGAGAATACTCTACAGGAAGGAAGAAATAGTGAAGGGGAAGCACTGAGATATCGTATCACATATATCAACGTCTCATTGATCAATCATATGCTTGGTGTTAGACTGCTTGATCTTCTAGTTAGTAGTATGATAGTGTCCTTTGAAGCTGATGACATCGAGAAGAACAGGTCTTACGCTTGAAGTGATTGAGACCTCAGTTGTGAACGTATCCGGGTATATTTCAGTATCATTCCAGCGGGCCCATATTTTACCACCCTGAACGCCAATGTAAAACCATCTACAAGCGGCGCTTTTGTTTCAGTGGCGGAATCACGCACTTTGTGCCTGAGCCTTGCTCTTCTGCCACTTCTTCGCTCGTCGTCTGATATCGCCCTCACTCTGCTGGAACGGGTTGAGTCTCCTATCCCTCGTCATCTTCCCATAGTCCTCCCCATATTTGTTTACAAGTTTCTCGATCCACTCCTCCTCCCTCTCACTTTGTTTCCTCGGCGCCTTCTTCACCCCATTCCTCGCCGCCTCCTCTAGCGCCGCAATAACCGGATTATCCGCCTTGCCAGCTGGTACCATTGCGAACGCGCTCCACTGCTCCGCATCCTCCTCTACCAAGTCATTTATCGGGTCGTTGAGCGGGTTGTTGTCCAGTGCGAAGGGGTCGTTGATGACTCGTAGAATGGCGCCGGTTTCAGGGTCTCGCTCTACTATAGCGTCGTCAACGCCGACAGTTTCGATGGGCGCATGGCCGACAATGTTCAATTTGTCAATTGTGGAGTCTACTGAAGGGTCGACATTGGGGTCGTCGAGGCCGAGCAGCTTGATGGTCTTTTCGGTGCCGCCGGTGGAGTGGTTGAGGCGGGCCGTGAGGCCGAGACGGCGGTAATTCTGGGAGAGGGTCTCTTTTTGGTTCCTTTGCACATGTTAAAAAGCGTATGTTACGAGAAGTTGAGGGTTAAGTACCAATTCGCGGCGATGATAGGATTTGCGAGGATCTTCTTCTTGGACTTGGGGTTTTGTCGCCGCTTTGGCAAAGAGGACTTATTCTTCTTTTTCTGAAGTTCGCGACCCATATTTCCGGCTTATCCTTGTCAGCTGGAGGTGGGATGTTGGTTTCGAAGTGACTGAGCGGGGAAAATGTTCGCATTGAAGTTCACCAAAAGTTTCAAACGTTTTTCCGCTCGGGCCGGAACATTCCGCGCGCTAGTCTCAGCCCTATGGACTACCCACGACGCGCCCCTGGCAGACACACGACACAGCATTCGTCATCGCTTCTTAAACAATTGCCCATCATGGTGTCTCGGACGAACAGGACCCTTATCTGCTTGTCAGTATTCCTTGCGGTATATGTGTGGAATGTATCAGCAGCAGTTGTAAAGGGTGAACAAGGTCCCGGGGTCGGGCATCTGAGCGTAGCCGATATTGAGGAGCAATTGCAGGTACGTATGCTTCATTTACCATTGTGCGGGGACGATAGATAGAGTACCACCATGTCCACTCTTTCCAATGCCCAAGCTTACATTCATCCAATAGGAATGTCCCCTTGTCGAAGCTCTCAACGCACACAAAGTAGCATCGAGCCCGACGACCGCAAGTTGGACAGCTCAAATCTTCGCATTCCTCTTCCCAGGCACGCCAGCTGTGAACGCCCTCCTTGCAACGCTCTATATCTCAGGCCCGCCAAACTTCCTGTTAGCACTATGCCCACCGAACATCGACCCTTCATCGCTCTCTGTCATGGTTGCTTTCGCAGTTGGGGGATTGCTTGGAGACACGCTCTTCCACCTGCTCCCTGAGATCTTCCTAGGAGAGGATGAACACGACAAAGTCAAGTTCGTCATGGTAGAGCCGAACAAGAATCTACTTCTTGGTGTAGCTATCATGGTTGGTTTCATCACTTTTGTAGCCATGGACAAAGGACTGAGGATCGCGACTGGAGGAGGGGGAGGACACGATCATTCGCACTCCCACTCCCACGAGAAAGCTGATGTCGCTTCGACTACGTCTGGAGCAGATATTCCCGGGTCAGACACCCTCCGCTCCCGTAAGCCTGTCGTTAATGGCAGTACTGCCCCGCCCTCCCCATTTCCACCGGCACAGAAGGAGATCAACTCTAGCGTCAAACTCGCCGGCTATCTCAATCTCATCGCAGACTTCACGCACAATATCACTGATGGTCTCGCATTGTCATCATCCTTCTACGCCTCGCCTACTATTGGCGCAACCACTACTGTAGCGGTTTTTTTTCACGAGATCCCACACGAGGTTGGGGACTTCGCCTTGCTCATTCAATCTGGATTTTCTAAGAAGGCCGCTATGGGAGCTCAATTCGTGACTGCGGCCGGCGCGTTTCTCGGAACAGCTATTGGCATCGCAGTCCAAGAATTTGGCGGAAGTTCTGCGGGTGGTGTTCAGGGGCCAGGGCTATGGGGAACGAGTCTGCAGTGGGGAGACATGCTTTTGCCTTTCACTGCTGGAACGTTCCTCTACGTGGGGACCGTAGCAGTCATACCTGAGTTGCTTGAAACTGGGCCTAACAAGGCGGAGGAATTGAGGAAGACGTTGACGCAGTTTGCAGCTATGTTTACTGGAGCGGGGATCATGCTCGCGATCTCTTGGTCTTAGACTTTGCATTGGCTACGCGCGATAGTATTAGACTGGCATTAGGCGCGCACTCTTTCAGGTCTGAATGGGATCGATTGTACTGGTGCTAGCATTGTGAGAAAGTGAGATAGATGGTCCAAGTCGGACCAAGACGGATTAGCATGGTCCAAAATAACCATAGATGGTCCAAGATAGAAGATATAATGAACCAAGATCTCAAAACAAGTCCAAAATTTTGAGCATTTGATCCCAGTTGTTAACCCCAAGACCACTTATGATTTGAGAGAGGGAGTATGGAAGTAGGATGGGTTGCAGAAGGGCAGTAGCGAGGGAAAACCTTGGAGTCATCTGTCGGTTCACTTAAATCGCTTCTGCCTCTTTAGACAATATGACCCCGATGAGTTTTCCTATGTATCTGTACTAATTTTATCCGTCCTTCGCTACTCGAAAAAATAAATAAGCAGCAGAAGCTGTCAATTCGAGTCAATGTTTGCGCTAATCTCTATCGACTCTAGCTTACCGCGCCATCCCAAACCCCTCTTGGAACCATTATAGGTTCCACGAATTCCATTTACTTCTTCCTCAACTGCATCGCAAAGCCTACTCGTGAGATCACCAAGCTATGTCAAGAGAGATCCAACTCGTCGAAACCGATCGCCCATCCTTTAGAATCCTAAAATGGATAGGAGCAGGCGGCTCTGGCAATGTATTCAAAGTATTCCGAAACAACAAAGTGCGAAAACAAACTCCAACCAAATCGCTGAAACTAACCATTCATCAGATCGTGGCATGTAAACAGATTCAAGCAAATAATTTAGATTTTGCACTCAAAGAGCTTCAGCACATGACTTTGGTCCGAGGAGGTCCTCATGTTGCAGCTGTGCACGATGGTTTGGAGTGGAATACAAAGGCACTGACTTTGAGTTTCTTTATGGATTACTATAGGGGGAAAGATTTAGATCGGCACGTCCAGATGCTGAAGGCTACGGGGTAAGTCAAGATCTAAAACACTTTTATGTGCTGCACCATGGTATTGATATTTGAATAGAGAGCGATTCACTGAATCCCAAATAGTCGACATTGCGTACCAGATTGCCGTAGCTCTTGAATACTGTCATGGCCAGAATGTCCTTCATCAGGATATCAAGCCTATGAACGTCCTTTTGAAAACTTCGTGGGACCCAACGACTCAGGAAAGTGTGCCGAATCTCTACCTGGCAGACTTCGGCATCGCCTCTCACATACAGACAATCGGAACACGGTCGACAAGTCATCGTGGCACCCAATGTTATGAAGCACCTGAACTCCTAGGCCAAGGCCCTGCAGCATTCTCCCAAAAATCAGACATCTACGCCTTAGGATGCATCCTCTTTTACCTTCTCACTCTCAACACTCCTAACCCTACGATCACTGATCTCGAGTTCGACCAAATTCCCCCACACTACTCTCAAGACCTCATATGCATCGTCTCTGCGATGCTCTCCTCAGATCGAGCTTTCCGCCCTACAGCAACTGAAGTAAAAGAGTACCTCACAGCCCACATTCACACCAATATATCTTCCACAGCCAAAGAATGTCGGACATGCCGAAGAGTCATCTTCACGGGTAATCAATTCAGGAAGCATATGAAGAATTGCAAAGTCAACAGTTTAGACACTGACGCAGACCCGCCCATTACAGCTAAGGAGATGCGGTGGTTCGACTCCACCCCCAGCTTCTGGGGCGACGACAAACCGCCGGCATCCGAAAGCGGAGAAAGCAGAGGGCAGAATGGGCAAGTAGACGTCAGCCGTGGACCCAATATCCATATCAAAAGCTCCAGTACCCAAACTTCCCAACTCCCTCTCGTTCTCATACCCAGCCAACCCACACGCACAGTCAGGTGGATGGACGATCAAGCGGACCCAGCACCTTGCGCGGCGTGTCTGAAAAGGTTTAGCTCGAAACGAAAACTTATGAGCCATCTGTATTGCGGGCATCATGCAAGAAAGCCAAATTATGTCCAGAAACGACTAAACGAGTACACTGCTGCGATTAAGGGGCCTCAGGAACCGATACTCCTTCTAGAGGATATCTCTGACCGCGATCTCGGCGGCGATACCGACCGCGGTCTCGGTAACTTTATCGATCCTAATATCAAAAAATCACAGTCACAGTCACGGAAACGCGGTGCAGATGGCGATGAAAAATCTAACGCATCGAAGAGGCCGAAGACATAGATGCAGACGAATTTGCCACCCCCAGGCACTCCTCTTACTTGTACGGAATTCATAACAAGCTTCTGATCTTGGAAGCTGAGCAGGTGTGCGTGCATTAGGTTTGCATGGAAACTTTTCTTCTACTGAGATACCCAGGGTTCTGTGGCGTGTGTAAGATTTTTGGGGAGATCGTGGGTGGAAGGAAGCTAAAAGATATGCTTGGGGGCAAACAACACGTTTGCGATTCGCTAATTATTGGAGTCTGGTTCATTACTGGGATTACAATGCAATGACCTTGGAGTACCAAAGTTCGACTACCAGAGACTTGACACTTCTACAGAACGTAACGGAAAGAACTCACAACAGGTAATGGGTCTGCATACTCCACAATCTCAACCTCATCCTTGCCCGCTTTATCCAACGCAATTGCAGATGATTCTATTCCCTCAAGCTTCTCATTCTCTCGCTTGAGACAGTATCTTAGCAACAACGTAGCGCCAAGACACGCAAGACAAAAGCAAGAGTTAGCAATCATAGCTGTAAGATATCTCGGACCATTCTCTTTCAGATAGAGATAAGGTGAGTAGATCTGAGCGAGGTTGCCGACTGTATTGATTAGAGCGATTGCGGCTGATCGTTTCTCCATCGGTCTCGGCAGCTAATCCGAGTGTTAACACTGCACATAGAAAGGGGCGATGGAAGACTCACGGTCGTAGAGATCCAAGCTAGGGCAACGTTGTAGCTGCCATATACGCCACCTAGGGCTAAGAACATTGCTAGATATCGAGCAGCCAATGATAGACTTGAAGCCGCAATAATGTAACCGGCCATTGCTGCAAAGATGGGTACGATGATGTGATACGCTCGCTCTCCTAGCTTGTCACTTGTGAAAGAGATAGTAAGAGCTGCGATCGTAGCAAAAACGTATGGAGGTGAAACTAAGAGCAGAGTCTCTGTTTTGCTGTAGCCGAAGGTGGCTACGATTGTGGGGATGAAGGATGTGACCGCTCCGGCACTAGTCTTCGTGATGATGATCAATCTATGAGATTGTGGTTAGTGAGATATATTGAATATGTTGAGATGGTCAACGTACGCAAGAAGCCATGTCTTGTAGTCAGAGACAGCCATACGTATACCTGCAAAAGCGCTGCCTCTTTCCTCATCCGATTGCCCATCAGGATGCCGCATGCGACGGACCGCAATTGCGCGCTCTTCTGCGGAAAAGGCCTTCGTGGTGTTTGGATAATCGGGCAGTATGAACCTAGTGAGACATGTAAGAAGAAATTCAGTTTATTTTGAGGAGAGAACTTACATGGCGCAGACTGCTACAAAGACTGTCACCGCAGCCTCAATGATGAAGAGCCATCTCCTACAGTTTGAACAAAGTCAGTTTAATTCCTCAATATGGAGGAAGGATTAGAGCGTAGGTGCGGCTGTTTCAACAACGTGCATCTCGCAAATTGGAGTCACTCACCAAGATTCGAGGCCCTTCACACCGTCGAGACCGTACTGCACACCTGCACCCACAAGTCCACCAAATCCACCAGACAGGAGACTGCCAGCATAGAGGATAGAAGTGCGCAAGGCTAGCTCTTTACGGGTGTACCAGCTTGATAGTAAGAATAGAGCGCCAGGAAAGTATGGGCTGTCACAATTAGCACGGTTTTTTGAAAGTTGACGATATGTAGATAAACTAACGCTTCCACAAATCCAAGGAAGAACCGCACAGCCACTAGACCACGGAAGTTTTGCACTGTGGCTGTGAGACCAGATACTACGCCCCACGCCGCCATACATGCAGGCTACAAAGTCAGTAACCGAATGTGTAAGGAAGTGTAGAAAGACTGACTAGGTAAATACTTGGTCTCACTCTTGTCAAGAGAATGTTGGAAGGAATCTGGAGTGCGAGATACTATGTCTTGTCAGCACAGTGTCATCGGCGTTGCACGTGCATTATCTTACACCAGCAAAGAATACAGATATGGCTGTGTTAAATTCCGACCCTTTCAATCCCAGGGACTCTTCGATGCCCTGGACTCGTGCATTGGACAATGCATTCCGATCAAGATAACTATACTCAAGATTAGCCAAATCCAGCAAGCGAATCTGAGAGCCAACCTACTTCATAATGATTATGGCGAACAAACATGGCATGAGTCGCATGTCTATCTTGCGAACCAACTTCTTCTCAGCAGCAGCATACTCCTCCGGGCTCATATGTGCAAGCACATCGTCGATTTCATGCTGGCTAGGGGTAACATGAGAGCTTTTCCAGAACTTCATATTGTAAAAATCCAAATAGCGCAGTTAAAGTTGTGATGTAAAGAGAAACGAAGAGCATATCCATCCTTATTTATATAAGTACGGCATAATGAGTGAGATAGATCTTTTCGGAAGTGTATGTCCATGCCCGTAACTCGGGCGTTCTCGACACGAACATTTCGCGGAAAAAAAAGCCAATGGGACTCAAGCCTTGCGAAGCGTTCTTGGGAAAAGGTTAGCTTACGAGGCTGTTGGCAGTTCTTCATGCGCGGGGCAAGTCTGGGGTTGAGATAGGGAGCGGAGAACCTTGCCTCAACCTCGGAAGTTGACCGACGCTAGTAGTAAAAACTACGGAAGTTGACCGAGCCTCCTTTCCCTCCACAATATCCCTTATTTCGAGCTCAACAATTGCAAGGAACACGGAAAGTGACCGAGTGAGCTTCTACTATCGACAGCATTGTGGTCCCAATCCAAATAAGCGATTGACAGTGCGTCATTGGCACGTGAAACATGTCCGCACCCACTCGACAGGAACGTCACCCGAAGAAGAGCGCTTTCTCTTGCGAGGCATGCCGAAAACGAAAGGCATGTGTCCTTCCCGTTCGATATAGAACTGAGCGTCAAGTAACCAAGGCTTAGGTGAAATGCGATTCGGAACATCCCCTCTGCAAACGTTGCAAAGTTCGCGGGGATACATGTGTATATAAATTGTGAGAATTCCGTGCTCCGAATCCGTTTTTATATCACACAAACCAGACTAGATCAATTTCGTATACTTATAATAAATTTTGCCCTTGTCAAAATCACGTGCTCATTTCTTGGCAGATCTCCAACACTGTCGTACACACAACGACTTGAAAACCACATCGCGGAACTTGAAGCAGCACTTACAGCGGCTAGAAAGGCCACGACTAACTCCCCGATAAACAGTTCTCCAGATAACCAAATCTCGACACCAGAGACCGTCGATCGTGCTACTCCATCAAGAGCCGTAGAGAATTTAAGGGTCGAAGAGGACGGAAGGGTATCTTATCATGGCTCAACAAGCCTGTTTCAACTGCCCGGCAGCATACGGGCACATGCAGTTGAACATGCTCATGCAGACCAAGAGATGGCCGCCAAGAAAGAGCACTTAGTGAATAGTGCTTGGCGCGAAAGAGCTTTCGAAAAGCTCGCTGATACGCCGGTTGGTCAAGTTCAGCGACGTCCAAGTGAAATACCAGGCTGATCAATGGGTACAGGAACCCTTCCGGTCTCTCCTCGACTCGCACTTCTGCTGGATTCAGCCACTCTTCAATTTTGTCTACAGGCCGGCGTTTACTCGCAAGTCAATCCTTCGATCACATGCTCCTACTACTAACCCCTAGACTTAGGTGATATGAAGACTGGAGGACCTTACTTTTCACAGGCTCTCCTGAACGCCATACTCTCTCATTCCGTCCGATGGTGCCGTGGTGAGCCAGGCATGGATCAGTTGCTCGCCCCATTTGACAACGGAACATTGTTTGCCCAAAGGGCAGTTGCAGATCTTTTTGAAGATGTCAAGCAGGGCAATAACAAAATTCCGACTGTCCAGGCCCTTCTTCTGCTCAGCGCCCAGGAATGTGGTCGTGGCAATCGAACTCAAGCTTGGCTGTATAGTGGTATGGCTTTTCGCTTAATTGACGATATGGGCATCTGCGTCGATGGCAAGAGATACGCAGGTGCTGGTCATTTCTCCGCCGAGGATATTGAGATACGCAACCGTTTGTTCTGGAGCTGTTACTTTTGGGTAAGCAAGTCTCGGAGAAATGTCCAAGAGGCCCCCAACAACTTACTGTAAAGAATCGTACTGACTATTACCCCTTCGACTTATAGGACAAGTTAATATCATTATATTTCGGTCGGTCTCCTATGATCCAGGATTCGGAGATCAGCCCTCCACGGGTGCTTAGCAAGTCTTCCAATATGACTCTCAATCACCAATGTAATTTACTGACTCCTCACAGTGGATGATACGGCTGAGATTGAGGCTTGGACACCCCATGGCCTTCTGGGACCGAATTATCCGCCGAAGCAGGCGCATTCTATCTCTTGTTTCATACAAATGTGTGCACTTGCGGAGATTCTCAACCAGATCCTCATACAGTATTACAACCCTTCCCGAGACCTGTCCCCATCTCGCGCATATCAATGCGCTCGTGCAGAAGGTTCGAAACTTCGAGATTGGTGGCGAGACCTTCCCTCTCACTTGAAAATCAATCTCGCCGCTGCAAAATTGGAATGTCCCCCGAGCCACATAGTTACCCTTAAGTAAGTGGGATGAAAAATCAGGAATGAAAAATCATACTGACACAGTACTGTAGTTGCCTATATCATACGATCAACATATTACTAAATCGTGCTATGCTAAAACTAAGTCGAGAACCAGAACTGGCAAGCGCAATGGCCGAACACAATCCACTGATACAGTGCATATCTTCAGCCACATCCATTGTGGCATTATTCGACCTATACAATCGTACCTTTGGAGATGGTCATGTTGTGCTGAGTTTGGCTTACAGCGTTTATACTGCGGCGTCGATATTCTTGCTTGAGATCCAAGCCTTGGGCCATGCCGCATCAAGTACTTTGGAAAGATTGCTATATTGCCTAGGGGCTCTGGAAAGACTCAGAAACACAAATCCAGGTATTCACGTTGAGTTTGTTGTCGCCAAACAGATCACTAACCCGCTCCTAGTCCTCGCGACAGCCTCAAATCTAATAACGAAAGAACTCGAAGTTTTAGGAATACATATACCACCTGCTTTCTCGACAATCTCGAACTTCGAAGCGAACGAATCACTTTCTACTCAGCCTTTCCTACCCCTGCAGATGGACGCCTACTCCACCTCAGCATTCGCTAATTATCAACACAACGGGTCCATTAGCCAACAAAACGAAACGATACTACTCGACGCATCTTATTTGAACAGTCAGGTAGAAGGCTCGATGAGTTTCAACTTATTGGATATGCCGCCGGAGATGTTTGAGGCTTTTACGCAGATTGAACCGATTAGCGTTACTATGAACCCGGGATTTGATATGCATTAGAGCACTGGTGAGGTATGTGCTTTTACTGAAATTAATGAAATACTACGTATCAGCGAACAAGGCGAAGCATCATTTTTATTGTCTTATGTGTGAGGCAATAGGTCAATATCTACAGAAGGATCTCATTAAACTAAGCTAAGCAACCACGCTAGTCTTATCTAGAAATAGATGTGAGGTGCTGTAGACTTATGCCCAAGTGAAACTTCCCGCGTGTCGAAGGACGCTAGCATTGTGCATGGGGGAAATTTCTTAGGCATTGCAAAACTACTACATAATCCTTCATCTAACGTTATTACACAAGCAACGCAGAATAGCAGCCAGTAGCAATGCACCAGCGTGAGCCCACACAGCGAAGAATAGAAAGTCTATAGTGAAAACTAAGAAGACCCGAAGATCTATTAGGTGAGTTCATCAACAACGTAGCTGCCTGACAGCTTCGGCTTGAGCCCTTCCATGACTTTCATTGCGAAATCGTAAACCATGAAGGTGATACTACTCGAAAGCTAGCAAATCCTATTAGCACTTCACATCCTCACCTATCCAAAGATCAAACACGTACAGTAAGTCGCACCAGCCTTGGAGTGGTAGCTTTCCAAAACACCCCCACACCTTCAGTGGCGAGCATATTTGCCGCAACACCCATCATCCGTCTCCCCGGATTCCCTATACTCTGCATCCTCGTCTTCACATTATCGAAAGGCATCGACGCATACCTAAGTTACGTCAGATTTATCTGCGTTATTGTATGTCCTTCCTTGCACTCACACAGTAATAACCCCACTCCCAGCCCCAGCAATCATCGTCGCGGTCGTCCCACCCATCGCATCCGGCCACTTATCCCTCAACCAATCTCTAAGCGCCCCAAATGTCGAAAATCTTACTGCACTGTTAGTACCCTGCTTGCAGAGTACAGGGATAAAGCCCCTCCAGAGGGACAGTAAGCCATGTTGTCTAACAGTCTGTGCCACGATCCGCGAGAGTGGCAGTTTGCTTAGCTGACCACCCGAGGCGGCATCGTGTATGACTCTCGTCTTGAGGCTCTCTCCCGGCGTGACGACGAAGATGCTCTCTGTAGCGCCTGCGCAGAGTCCGGCCGTCAGGTCGAGCCAGGGATTTCTGGTCGAGGTACCGGCTGGCCCGAAGAAGGGAGCTAACGTCCTTTTCGCAGTCTCAAATGAGAAGAATCTAATGCCGCTCTTGAGTGCATTGCTGGTAGCTAGTGTTTGGCAGCCGGCGTAGATGCCTTTGATCCCGGGGTTCTGAATTGTCGATCTAAGGATTGCAATGGAACTTGCGGGGTTGTGGCCGATGGCGGAGGTTTGGAGCTGGCGACGGGTTTTTACAAATTCGGCCGGGTACTAGGAGTTTGATTAGAATACTGGAGTGGAGGTGGAGGGGAGCTGGGGGACGAACGGTGACGATGGTTTCTGCTGCGCCAGCGAGACCACCCGCTACTATACTAGCTATTACCGAAGATGAGTGTTTGTCCATGGCCGTGTATAAAATGAGGTATGTGCGACCAACGAAAATGATACAGCCAAACGATGATGCTAGAGGACTTGATAATATTTGCTGGATGCTTATGTATATAATATTCGTATTACTTGTTTGAGAAGGGCAGTGTTTCTATGCGATCTCAGCTCACTCCGAATCTTACAACTTGATTGCTAGACATATCAACGAATGTGCATCGTGCCTCGGAAGATGACCGAGAGCAGTATCGCACGACAAAATTCGACGGCAGTTCAACATGCCGAAGCGAGTCTAACCGGCGGATAACACACCTCGGAATTTGACCGAGACGATGCCGATAGAATTCTGTAGTTTATGCCGATGCAAGACCGGCCAGAGATAGTGAATCCACACCAGCCAAGGTCTGAGGAGTGGCTCTCATGATTACGAGGTCGATTCTGATTTCCTTCGAAGACCCCTATGACAACGTGAATGAAATATCTAGTCACTGTTGTAGTTTGGGTAAACAGTACATTTGTTCTACGTATATAATTGAATCACTCCACAGCATCCCAAAGCTCTCTAGCATTACGACTAAACACCTCCTCTGTCAAACCAACCGCCTCAGTCCACTCCAAGCACCGCTCAACAAACGGCCTTACATCAAGCCCCTCGAACCTTGTATGAGGCCAGTCCGAAGCAAACACAACTCTATCACCAGCTTTCTTTAACAGCTCCCTTGCCACACCCTCTATTCCACGCATTTCTGGATCCGAATCGAATCGATAGGCTGCAGATAGCTTAACCCAGGTATTTCCACTCTTTGCAAGCGTGAGAAGAGACTGGAAGCCAGCCAAGTCGTAGGGATTTGGAGGATAGGAACGCTTCTCTAGAGAAGGCAGTGTCGGCGCGCCAAAGTGGGCGATGCACAGCCGGACTCCGAGGTTTCCAGCAACGCGCTCCAACATCGGAATAGCTTCCATGCCGATGAACAGCTCCAGTACCCAGTCAAGAGGCTTAATGGCCTTTGCGTAGCGCTGCAACGTGTCTTGAAGCGAGGCCTCTGTGAACTTTGCATTCGTTGATTTGAGGTTTAGGCGTACTCCACGAACTCCAAGTTTATGCCATTCCTGAAGCGTGGCTAGTTCAATGGTATCTGGATCGATGCCTACGACACCCCGGCCACGTCGAGGTCCGATTTCCTTTAGAGCGTCGAGGAGACATGAGTTGTCATTGCCGTAAATTGAGGGCTGGACCAAGACGATGTTCGAGATGCCGATGGTCTTCTCGAATTTGATGGCGTGCTGTAAGCTATGCAACGAGGGTATGTATGCGGCGTTCGGAGAAAGTGGATAGTTCGGCGACGTTACATGCATATGGCAGTCCCAGGCTTGCGGAGGCATTCGCTGGGAGATGGTTGATGACTTGATGAAAATGGTTCGTTTGTGTGGAACATTGGTGCGAAATTTAGCTAGATGCTGTAATGGCTGGACATAAGATTGAGCATGCCTAAGAAAAGGCATGAGTACGTCTTCTAAGAGAGTTCCTAAAAACCGAATAAGTCTCAGTTTTTGGAAGGACATGCTTGGTGGCAGGATCAAAGGAGTGACTTACCAGCGCCACTGACGGACCAGGAAGGGTGTATATAGAATACCTTTCGAAGCAGCTCGGAACACTGATGCCGGGAGTGCAAGTGGATCAATCATCTTTTTCGGAAAAAATCATGGGTGACCTGGGGTGATGAGCTCTAAAGTTCGGTGCGGAAGTTGACCGAGCATGACCCCCACTCTCGGAAGTTGACCGAAGTTCGCGGCACGTGGTCGACTAAACACAACCCCAACCCCAACGCACGACTCGCTCCATCATCCATCTCCACACATCCTCTCCATACCCCGGAGACCGTTTCCCCAGATGGAGCCAGCTCTGTGCTATATATTCCATCGTATTCCACCCTAATTCGGACACCAAGATCCATCTCTTCTTTTGCAACGATAGCACCAACACGATGGCACCGCCATTCTACATCCTCGCAGTGATGGTATTGGCAGCCGGTGGTATACCTAAGGGTACACTTCACGACTCTGTTGCTTGCTCCAATACAATGCTAACGAATATCATAGGGTACGATGAAGGTGGCTTCAGCGCAAGTGTCACTCTGCCAGCCTTCAAAGCAGACTATGGCCTCACCAAATCGCTCTGGGTCGGCAACGCAACTGGCCTTGCCAACCGTACTGCCAACATCAGCTCATTTGGCGTCTTAGGAGCGGCATTTGGTGCCCTGATCGCCTATTTTCTTAACGACAAGATCGGAAGATTATGGTCCTATCGACTCGCCATTCTGATTTGGGCCAGCGGTATCCTAATGCAGGTCTTTTCGTCTGGAATCTTCGGCTTCCTCCTCTTCGCTAGAATCTGGGGAGGTCTTGGTGCTGGTGGGCTCACAGTTATTGCACCACTCTTCTTATCAGAAATAGCCCCGACCAAAACCAGAGGAATGGTCGTCAGTATGTACATGGTCGTGCTGCTATCTTTTCTATCCCTCGGCTTCTTCGTCAACTACGGCGTCAGCAAGAACATGGCTCAGAGCAGATCGCAATGGCAGATTGTCCAAGCGATTCCTCTGATCCCAGTGGGCATTGCATTCATCGGATCCTTTTTCATCCCCGAGAGCCCTCGCTGGCTCGCCTCCAAAGGCAGACACAGTGAGTGCATAGTCGCCCTCGCTCGCCTCCGTGGAATGCCTCACAACGACCCATCCTTTATGGCCGAGCTTGAACGGGTCGAAATGGAAGCCAATGCCCTTTCCGAAATAACAAGTGCCTCTATGCTAGAAACGGCAAAGGAATGCTTCACAGCTCCCAACTTACGCCGCCGCTACTTCCTCGCCATCGCAATGCACACCGTTGCGCAATGGACTGGCGGAAACGGGATCACGTACTACATCAGCGACATCTTCCAATACGCCGGCATTGTTGGCGCTGAAACATCGCTCATCACCTCCGGCGCCTACGGCCTGGTCAAGTTATTCATCACGATGGTTTTCGCCTGGGGTCTGATCGACAAACTTGGCCGGAGACGCTGCTTCCTAGCCGGTCTTACTCTCCAGGGCATCACTCACATATACATGGCCATCTACTTCGGAGCCATCGGCCAAGGAAACGCCCACGCATCCAATGCCGCCATCGCTTCTGTGTTCGTATACGCCACCGGGTGGTCCATTGGCCTGTGCACAATTCCTTACATCTACGGTGCCGAGATCTTTCCGACGAAGGCTCGAGGCTTCGCTTACGCGACTACAATGTGTTTGCATTGGTTCTTCCAGTTCGCCGTCGTGAGAGTGACGCCCGTCATGCTAGCTGCTTTGGACAAATGGGGGGCTTACGTGTTCTGGACGATGATCTGCTTCATCGGAATCGTTGTGCTTGGACTGTGGGCACCTGAGACTAAAGGTGTGCCGCTTGAGCGCATGCATGAGCTTTTCGATCGTCCGTGGTACCAGGGCTGGAGGGCTAGGCTCGGTCCCCAGGACGAGTATGATGGTTCTTTTGGGGAGAAGGTTGGGGAAAAGGGCATAGTTGAGCAGCGGGAGGGCGGCTCTTACTCATGAGATCAAAGGGAAGAAGAACGACACAGATAGATTGCACTAATTATGCGACCCTCTATATCTGAGTTCGTCTTGTCTGCAGTGAATACAACTATATGGTCTGTGGTGATAGAGCCTGCTCGATTCCTTGCTGCTTGCTTCGACCAACAATCGCCTATAAGCAAGGGGCCTCTATTTTGTATGAGTTCTCTCGTTCGCTTAGCACTTACTATCTATAATTACGTATCTGACTAAATTTTAATCTATGGCATTAAAATCGTCCCTTTAGTGTTCTGTTTCTGTGAACTAACATCTGCTAACGGCCTCTAACGTTATGGTTCATCCGCGGTACGACTATATCCCAAACAACCCCCTTGACAAATAATACTTTCTCCTTGCTGCTACTAATAGCGTTAGACCTTGAAAAGGTAGTGCACTACGGCTATGTACTGGATACTTGATATCTCTTACTACCTGTTGGCCAAATTTGCTTCTCGCCGGAAAAAAAAAATCGAATGAAATGTACTTACCGCAATGTAACACATCATCAACCAACCATTCTGACAATGACGCGTTCTAATTATCCCGCTTCAATTTGTGCTCTTTTAAGTGCTCAATAAATGTACTTAGGTTTGTATGCAAGCCCAACATCGCTTGTCTTGCATATAAGCGTAAACTACATGCCCCGGGTTCTTCTATTCTTCACGTAAATTCAGGTAGCAGGTTAGTTAATACGGGTAGTATGCGTACACGGTAAGTAGAGATATATTGAGAAGATCATAGATCGATGCTTGTAACTCACATTTATACAGAAGCAAGAAATGGAAACTAGTATATATCCTTTTTATCTCTCTCGCCCAAGCTCCAGCACACTGCCAGCGGATCCGCCTCACCGTATGCACTTGTCCTGTTGGACCCTTCCCCCATGCCAATTCCCTTTACCATAAATTCCTAGCACCCTTCCTCAAACTCATCCCTATCTCTGATAATCGAAAAACGCACTCTTCGCCCACTTCCTTCCATTCGACCTCCCCAAGACTCTAGAACTCCCACCCCTCCCATTCTCAGAACTCTTCCAGTCTTGGCTCGGCCGTCCATGGACCCCATTAAACAACGGCTGATTTTTGTATGCCTGTGTCCCCCTAGCAGCCGCCTTCTTCTTCCGGGCTTCTTTCTTCTCCTCCTCCTCCCTCCTCTTTTTCTCATCCGCCGCCTTCCTGCGTTGCACAGCATCACGGTGCATAGAAGAGCCGAGAGTGCCGGACGTAGGACCGAGTGGGACGCGGGTCGCCGGGAGTGCGAAGCTAAGCTTCTTGAACTCGGCTTCTTCCTTCCCCCCAGCCATCTCCATCTGCAAAGCAGGCATGTCGCCGACCCCCAGCCCCACGTCCGGCCGCTTCCACACAAACGGCTCCAGCCCCTGCTCCATCGCCCGCTGTTTCTGCAGATCGCGGTTCGCGCTGTCGAGCCGCTCTTCCCAGGCCAGGAGCGTGACTTCCTGGAATGCGGCGCGGAAGGTACGGAATGCGGTCTGGAAATCGGAGTTCAGGGGTGAGAGAAGGGTGCGGAAGGGGCAGTCTACTGGTGGGGGTGTAGGGGTAGACGGGCGTTGTATGAGGGACATGGCTCGCGCGTGGAGGGGGTGCATTCCTTTGTCTTCTTCGCTGGCTTGAAGTTGTGCCCATGGGTTTGGTGGAGGTTGATGCTCAGATGGCACTCCAGGTACTTCGACTGCGGGTGCTGAAGGTCGGGCGGCGGGCGCATACCGGATGAACGTAGCATAAGTATGCGGCGTGGTATTGGACTCGTAGAGGCGGAGCTGGTACTGCGCAAAGCTATTCTCGCGGAGGTTTGTGCGGAGGAGCTTGAGGGAGTACTCAAAGCCTGTACGATCAACGTAGATGTGGTAGTTGTCTGTAAGTTTCTCAGTTGGCGGGGACACTTTAGCAGTAGCTTTGCCTTTGGGCTTCGGGGCAGGCGATCGGACCGGGGTTGGAATTGGGACCCCCGCGGCGGGCTGGTGGACTGGCGGTGGGGGTGGGGATGGTGATGATTTGGGATCTGCGGGAGGAGTGGCGTAGGAGGAAGCTGGCGGCGTAGGTGGGAAAGTTGTAGACGGAATAGGCTCCTGCTGAGGAGAAGATGATGTTGGAGATGTGGCCATATCCGCAGCAGTGGTTGCATGCATCTTCTCCTCTGCCTCTCGTGCTAGGCGCGCCTCTCGTTTCTGCTTAAGATCCTCCATAGCAGACACGAAAAAGCCACCCCGGGCCTGCGATGAAGGCTTACGAGAAACAGGGGACGTACCTGAGCCGGTCTCATCGCGAGCCAAGTTACATCCCTGTTTGAACTTGAGCGCTGTCACAAGTTAGTTTTACATACGTTGAGCTATGCAGAAATAGTATGTGATGAAGTGGGTGGTAAAGGCTGCTCACTATCAAAGTCCTTCCCCATACGCTTAAACTTCTTCGTCTGCTTCAGCTCCTTCAGTATCCCGACCCAGGTATACTTCTTCTCGGCGAGCTTGCGGCGGCCCTGGAGCGAGTCTTCAAGCCAATCGTACGAGACTATGTGTGCACCGGCTTTGATGGCTGTTTGGACTAGAAATTCCAATTAGCACTCTGAATATTAAATACAGGATGCTTATTTGTAACACCCAATGACCTAAAAGGAAGATTACTTACCACCATCCACCCCCCGCTTCCAGTGTTCCTTCGAGCAAATCAAATGCGTGATACCCTTTGTGGGCATCGGCACCCATCTGCCGCCGTTGTTCTCGACCCACTTCTTCAGCTGCTCAGGTTTATGGCCCACGTCGCCGGAGCAGGAGATCGTGAGCTTGGAGAGGATGGCCATCGCCGTAGATAGTCGAGGTGCTTAATTATTGATTAGCTGAAGAGGCCAATTGATATTTTGACTTGGCCGTTATTGGGAATTGGGTTGTTGCAGTTTTTGTAGTTGTAGTTGGGAGAAGCGGCAGGCAAGAAGTGAGGCTATAACGACGGGCAGGCAGCGAGCAGATTGGAGCGGCAGAGGGCTGTTTTACCTGTAGGGCAAAAATACGTGTAGAAGTAAAACAGCGAATTTGAAGCACGGGGAGACGTCGGCTAGCGCACAATAGTGGCAAAACCTGATGAATTGCCGGTGAGTTTGAGAAATTCTGGACTTTGGGTGTACCAATATGTGGAGGAGAAATGTAGCAGGAACAGAAATGCAATCAGAGTGTAATCGTTGCCGCACTGTGGGTTCGGAGAGAATCGAGTGTAGAACATAGAGGCCTCTTGATCTTACCCCTGAGGAATTCTATAGAATGTATTCTTTGTCTAACGCTGTTCACGTTCCTTTGGCAGCTTTCACAAAAGCCCGGATTTTGTCGAGACTTTGCTTGCCGTCTTCCTCGACGCCACTGCTCACGTCAACGACTTTGACGCGACTCCTATAATCTCCCAACCCTTCGAGTACGCTCTGTACGTTATCAGGATTTAAGCCTCCGGCAAAAGCAACCTTGACACCCTCGTCTTTGGCTAATACTTCTTTGACATCTGTCAAGTCAAGCTGCTGTCCTGATCCTCCAGCGCCAGCATCGAGCAGTGGCAGTGAATGGTACCCTCGTAAACCGATTCCAATATCCTTGGGACCAAAGGCCCTGATGACGGGGACTGGAACTAGCTTTGCCCATTCAATCGGCTCTGAGCCATGAAATTGGACGATATCGAGGTCGAGCAGTCGTTGCTGATCGAGCACATACTCCAGAGGTTGATTCCGGAAAACGCCAACAAGAAGAGCACGGTTCGAGTTGGAGACAAGATGCGAAGCGGCATGCTCGAAGAAGTCTGACGCAGATTTTGCGGACCCAAGCGTTGTGTCTTTCGAAGCGTTGGGTTTTTGTGTTCTGTGGACGACATCTGAAATTTCTAATGCAGTCTCGACTGAGACTGTTCGTTGTCGTCCCAGAACAAGAATCATGCCAATGAGGTCTGCCCCAGCTTCGATCGCGACCTTAGCAGCTTCGGCGCTGCGAGTCCCGCAAATCTTTACCAGAGGGATAGACTTTTGTGCGGATGACGTTGTTCCCGATGAGCCACCTAGAAGCTCAGAAATGAACTGAGCCGTGTCAGAAGCCCGCATTAGTGCTTCGCCAACCAGTACGGCGCCGACGCCACTCTTAGTGTAAGGTTCGACATCCTTGGGACCTGCAATGCCACTCAAAGCGCAGACAATGGTTTCTTTCGGGACCATGTCCATCAGGCGACTGGTAGTCTCCAAGTCCACGTCGAAATTGACGAGATTTCGGTTGTTGACTCCGATCACTTGTGACCCAAGGTTGATGGCGATTTGCATTTCCTCCACGTTCTGAACCTCAACCAACGGCTCCATGCCAAGGGACTGAGAATAAACATAGAGTTTCTTCAACAAAACTTCATCCAACATCTTGACGATTAGCAAAACGGTGTCAGCACCAGCCAGTCTAGCCTCGAGGATCTGATACTCATCAAAAATAAATTCTTTACGTAGCACTGCTGGCCGGTTTGGCATGCCTTCAAGGCTTTGTCGCACTGCTCTCAGATCGTCGATACTTCCCTTGAACCATTCAGGTTCAGTCAGCACGGAAATTGTGCTCGCACCAGCCTTGGCATATTTGCGAGCTTGTTCAGGCGCGCAGGTTGACAGCGAAATTATGCCTTTGGATGGAGAGGCACGCTTAATCTCTGCCATGAGCGATAGACGGTAGGGAGATTGCCTAAGTCTTTCCGGGAATGATATTTGGGGAGGCGCCAGGTTGAGCTCGTACATTGCTTGCAAGTCGCTTGGCCTTTGAGACGGAATCTTCTTCTGCTCGGCCACGGCGGCTTTGCGGTGGTCATAAATCTTGTCCAGGATGGAGGTTTGCTTATCCTTCTTCGTGGTTCCGCTCGCGGTTCCGCCGGCAATTGCTCCCACTGCGCTAGCATGTGCCTCTTTGGACAGTCTTTCGTTCTCTGCCCAAGTTCCACCTTGCATTTGCAGAAAATTCTTCAGCATAAGGCGGCCTTCGGCGGTCAGGATGCTCTCCGGATGGAACTGCACCCCCTCGACAAGGTATTCCTTGTGTCGTACTCCCATTATGACACCCTTTCCTCCATCTGGGCCAGATTCGATCCAAGATGTCAGTTCAAGGCAGTCCGGGAGAGTCGTGTGCGTGCCCGCCAGCGAGTGGTACCTCGTCACTGGGAGGTCCTGGGGGATACCAGCATAAACTCCCTTTCCGTCGTGTCTGAGAGGGGACGTCTTCCCGTGAAGAATCTCGCCTGTGACATCGACGTGCCCGCCGAAGGTGTAGAATATGCATTGCCTGGTCCAGTTAGTCATGCCCGTAAGGAGGGCGTGGTGGGGGCACGCACTCTCCCATGCATACACCAAGCACGGGAATTTTGCCACTAAAGTGCTTGATTGCCTCATTGCTGATGCCAGCATCCCGCTCAGGATGTCCTGGGCCAGGGCTGATGACTAGCTGGGTGGGCTTCTTTGCGATGAGCTCGTCCAGGGTAAGCTCGTCATTGCGAAAGACGGTCACAGTGGCACCCTCCAGGACTAGGTACTGGTAAACGTTCCAGGTGAAGGAGTCGTAGTTGTCGACGAGGATGAGGTTCGAGGCGGTCGCAACAGGCGGGGAGGGTTCGGCATTGCGGGGTGAGTGGTCGATGAGCGCTGGGTGAGCCATGGCGGCGGTTGTGTACACAACAGGCGTATGTGAGGCAGGTGCGTGTGAGATGGGGAGGCGGTGCGTGCAATTGAGGGAGATAGAGGGCTGTTATACTCTCCCTGCAGGGTGACTCACCCTCATATAAGTGGTGGGTAGGGAAGTGGTAAATTCGCGGAGGTGTCCATTGTCCTCCGGCGCGCACAGACCTCGCAGCCAATCGCGAAAGCTGCGAGCTTTGGGAGTTCGTCGCGACAAACATCAATTCGCATCCACGCCAACGCCAACGCCAAAGCCCAAACAATCGCCCCCAGCCGCCGCCTCCACCCCCTACATGGCCCTTGGATAGCGAATTCCCCAGAAGCGCACCGTAGCGCGAACATGGCCCCCGTTCAGGCCCAGCCGCCCGCCGACCTCGATCTTGCGTGGTGCTTCAAGGGAGAGCAGCAGCTTGTGTACGCCAGAACCGCCGCGCCCTACCATATATTTACATGCTGACGAGCCTAGATCGTGGGACCTCATATACAGCGCCCTCTGCGACCCGAAATCCGCCGCCAGCAGCGCGCCTCTTCGAACCTTTCTAACCACCGAGGAGAATCTCCAAATCCTCAGCCGGCCATGGCAACCCTTCCCCGACCCATCCCCGCAGGAAAAGGCAAAGCTCGAGGCAAAAACCGCGCCCATAAGCGTCACACCCACCTCAAACGGCAACTACAATCTTGAAGAGATCAAGGCCGACAGCCTGTGGCTTTCCCAGCAAGCACGCATCTCGGAATATGCCGCCCTGCGCCTGGTCATGATAGAATGGCAGGCCAGGCCTACAATTCAGCTTCTGAGCGGACTCACCCAAGAGGAGGCTCAGAGCGTCCAGGAAGCTGCTGGTCTGTCCAATCTCGGCGCGTCCACCTTTATCCCCAACTCCTCCATCCTTTCTGCTCCCTCCAGTCTCGCCCTGCAGTCCGATGCCCAGTTCAACTCGTCCGACCAGCGGAGGCTCCGCATAATTGGCATATACCACACGAACCGGGTATCCATACTGCGCATCAGCCAGCTTCTCATGACCTGGGGCGCAGCCGTGGAATTGAGGAACACACGGGGAGACGACTATCGTGTATGTCAAGATTGGCTTGAACAGCTGGGGAAGGCAATCGCGAACAAGCAAAGCCAGAACTTGCCTAATCGCTCTGGGTCCGACGCTCTGGACAGCTGCATCCAGGCCGTGGATACGCGGCTGGAATCCCTGGACAACGGCTACACATGGGAAGTCTCAGAGAGCATCATGGAAGCTGCGACAGAAAAATGGGTAACTGGCCAGATCACCGAGATTGTCCATATCTTACATATAGCTATCGTGCGCGCCGACCTGTTCACCAAGAAATTTGTGCCGGCCTCCACCATCGAGCAATGGTTCACATTTATGTCAAATCGGAACTTTTTGCTCACTATTCAACTTGTAAGTGGTAGCGCCTCGAAATGTGGCAATTAGTCTAACATTGATTATAGCCTCAGCCAAATCAACAACATCTGGTCCCGCTTCTCCACCTACTCTCTTCACTCCTGTCTCTTGCTATTCTAAAGGTCAACGTTGTGCTCGACGACTTAGACTCTGGAGAGTTCGCCTCATGGGAGCCATCGTCCTACATGCTCAACAGCGCCTTGATAGAAACCATCACGAATGTATTTGGCTTCGCAAAGCAGCTTGGACCAAGCCCTGCAACCCCGCCTGCTTTCGCCTGGGCCATAATCACCTGGAGGCTCACCGCCCAAGCAAGTGCACTTGAGCAAGAACGAGATCTTTTGATAGAAGGCCAGGTTGGCTCCAGGGATTCCATTCCCGGTCCTACTCCGCTTGAAGAGGCGGTCCTTTCTCTGACTAGACTCGAGAACAGCGAACTGTTCGACAAGAAGTTGCCTTTCCAAGATCTCGCCGAGACCTGCTCGAAATTTGGCGTGATGGAACTCATCGCTCAACTGGTGAATCTCGGCATGTCTGCTTTTGGCACCAAGGTCGACCAAATCTCACGCGATACATTCAGGCTCCTACTCTTGCAGCTACTCCGAGCTGCGCTGAGTAGCGAGATAGTGGCATATAGCCCTGAACTTATTGTGTCCGCTCATGCTATCATGACCGGAGATAGGACTTTTCGTAAATGGGTTGGAGACGATGCGCGCCGCCATGCAGACCCAGTCGTTGACTATTTCGCCAAAGACCCTGTTCTCAGCTCCATGCTCTTGAACGAAGCCCGGTTTCGTTATCCCTACGAACTCACACCGTTTCTCAAATTCTTCAGCGTTCTAACAAGAGGCGAAAGATCAGATCATGATGGATTGCCAACTGTCGCGGATGAGCTCGTCACAACGAATACATTAATGCAACGTCTACCGGACGACTTCAAAGATTACAATTCCATTCGAGAGGACGAGAACGCAAACTACATAGCACTTTCGGTGGAACTACCTCAATTCGCCGTCAAACCGAAATCGAGCTTCAAAGGCCCACGCAGGTTGTTAGCATCAAGTGCGCGAGCTGAAACCCAAGAGTCTATGGTCATTCCCGCGCGCACAGAAGGCAACATCGTTGACGATCGAGCACAACCTTTCGTTGCAATATGGAATTACCCTCACTCTGCTCTGCAATACTTGATACAGCTACTGTCGACTTACGTTCATGACAATGACAAAGTAGAATATGCTAGCCAACAGCCGGTGTCACTCGAAAATGCAACGGAAATCGTTGGCCTCCTTACGGATCTACTTCACTCATCATTACGATCATCAGTGGCGCGAGGCGAACAACCACTCTGCTCTGACGCTTTATTAGAAGCGCTCGACATTGGCATCGATCGTAATCAAGACACGGTGACAGTTGTTCTTACCGTATTTGAGCAGGAGCTGCTTCGTCTCAGCCAAGAACCCGGCCATGAGGGCTCTTTGGAGCTGCTCGTGAATTGCACACACTTCCTTCAAGCTTTGGTTGTCATTGCCCCAAATAGAGTCTGGCCTTGGTTGACTAGAAGTCGACTTCTGGAGACAGATGGCAATGGAGGGAGCCTGGCAAGCATACTAATTGGAACCGAGATGGTTCTTGGCCGCTATGACTTCCTCATTGGATGCATCCGGTTATTCGAAGCGCTGGTCAAAGATGCCGTATACAAATCCGTAGCTCGTCAAGCTCCAACCAAAGCATTGACTCGTTTCAACGGCAACGCCTCAAAGACAGCCGAGAGTGGCACATCCGACAGAATTATCAGCAATACGTTACTGATATTCGGAAGGACACTAGCGAGTATCTTCGAAGGGTCATTAAACTGGAAGTACGATCGCACTGAAGACCGCCTTGAGATCAATATTGGAATATCCAGAGCCTTTCACGACATTCTGAAGCTCGCTTACGGCGTCGATGATTCGCCAGACCTATCTTCTAAGCTCACTAAGATTATTGCGCCCATAGCCGAGTACATTACAGAGCTTTACTTGTCAAAGTCAGAAAATGATCTACCGACAAATCCAATATTGGCATCCTTGCTATCGGGGGCCGACCTGGACAAGAACTCTCTCCTCACAAGTTCAGCGACCCTATGGAAGGAGCAAACACACGGTACACTTCTTTTCTCTCAAATTCTTGTCCGAGTAGCAATTCTCCTCAATAAGCCATGGACACATTTGGAACAGCAATTATTCAAGGCAACTCCGCTGCTAGCACGGCTGTACGCACTGAACGACGGTTGGAAATCGCCAGTGCTACTTCTTCTAGAAAGCCTTGTCCGCGGTGCTGTTCGGGATGCAGACTCGGGCGATATGGATACCCCTGAGACGAAGAAAAATCAGCAAGAACCTCCATCCCTCCTAGGTCATCTTGGTCCGAGAACCGCAAAGAATTTTTTGAGCATTTTGTCTCAGCTAGGTGAACCATTGGAGATGGTAGAGATTCAAACCGATGTGTGGAACCTGCTCTCCACAGTGGTCACATGCAAGCAGCAATGGTTCGCCTTGTATCTGCTAACTGGCAACACGCCGCGGGAAACTCTGAGGAGCAGATCAAAAGCCGACTCAGCGCCATCGAGGAACCAGGCACTACTCTCTCGTGCAATAGACGGACTTTCCAAGCTGGATGTAGAGAAGCCTACCAGGTTCTGGCCATTGTACACTTCAATGTTACAATTTGTTTCATTTTCCCTCAACAACTGGTCTTGGGCCATGGGTGACCTACGGCAGCACAAGGACTTCATTCAAAAGCTCCTTGTGTTCTTAAAGTGGTTAGGGAAGCAGCCCAAAGAGCTCAAGTCCGATATTGAAGTTTGGGATCGATCTTTACAGATCAAATTTGCATCCGTAGTCTGCGAGATTCTAGCGATGTACTTACACAACTCTCGCCAGATAAACGACATAACGCCATTGAAGGATATCGTTCCGAGCCTGAAGTACTTAGAGGAGAACGCACTGAGACTGCCTGCGTACAATGTCTCGCTTCACTCGAATTTGAAGAAGAACCTTGCGGCAAGGATCCCGGGTGTTACACTAGCGAATCTGAAACGAACAACCCTGAATCCTGAGACCTTTGGACATACGTTCTTCTACGATGTCGCTCAAGGCGACAACCTCCTTGGGTTCGATACCAATTGGACAGGATCGCGAACAGCTGGCGGCTTCCGGGCCGAGGTCCTCAAGGCAAATTTCAATATTGGTCTTGTGGAGTCACAGGTCCTACTTCTCCAGAACTGGAAACTACTCGCAGTGGAGTTGGGCGAGGTGATGACAAAAGATGAACGCCTCACAAAGATCCTTATCAAAGTTGTGGAGGATTGCATGGTGGCCAACGCAAACTCAAATCTCCCGGAAGCACTATTTGGACAGCTCATGGTTGTGCGCGCTGATCTGGCATTCGTGCTACTGAAGAGAATGGCACGGGAAAAGGTCAAAGTCCCAGAAATGCGGCGGCTGCTCTCTCCTATCTGGGACGCCATGCGCGCCTCAACCCCCGACTTCGACACTGTCTTCTCTAGCGACGACGTGCACTACTACCGCACGCTCCTGAAAATCCTTTACCTCTCCCTCCAATTCTTCCTCCTCCCGGAAAACGACTCCTCTAAAGAGGCATCCCTCCGCTCAAGTTTCCGCGGTGCTCTCCCCTCAAGCAGCAAAACACTCGTAGAGCCCGTCTCAAACCTCCTTCTCGAAATCCTTTCCGACACAGTAGCAAAGGGCTTCCAAAGCCTTGCCACACAACTACACTCCGACCCCTCTTCCGTCACGCCCTCGGACTTCGCGCTCCTCACCGCATTACTGCAAAACATCATTGCGATCCCCGAGATGAAGATGTGGCAAGCGCAAGCCGCACTGCTATTTTCAAACAGCAACACAATGCGCTTCGCAACGAGCCTCTTTTCCTGGTCCGACCGCCTCACCATAAGCCACAACGGCGTCGCCGACCCCATCTACGGCGAGCTTTCACTGCTCTTCATCCTCTCCATATCCAGCATCGACGCGCTCGCCGAGACCATGGCCGTCGAAGGCATACTATCGCAACTCAACACCGCAAATCTGATGAACTACTACCGTCGCCCCGGCGGCATGTCGCCCTTCGACTCCTCAGCCAGGCTGCACAGCATCTGGACCAAGGGCATCCTCCCCCTGTGTCTGAACCTGCTGCACGGCGTCGGCGCCGCGATCGCAGGCGAGATCTCCAGCTTCCTGAACCAGTTCAGCGAGCAGCTCGCCCGCGCCTCCAACGCGCTGAACAGTCGCACCGCGACCAAAATCACCCTCTCCGTCGCCTCGGAGATCCAGTCGCTCGCGCTCATCAGCAGCATCCTCGACGGGTACAGGTTGCAGGGCCCTAGAGTCGCCGTTGTGGGCAGCGAGATCGCGCCCCTCGACTGGGATAAGGAGAATGTGAAGGAGGATATTGAGAGCTGGATGGCAAGGAAGGGCGCCCTCAGAGAGCATATCGTCGTTGTGGATGAGGTGGAGGAACGCATGTTTAATAGGAAGTTGCAGGGGGATGGGCCTGAGAACGAGCTGGAGGCTGGGGTGGTGGGGTTTTTGGATGCCGCGGGCCTTTGTCTTGGCTTGGGGAAGAGCGGGCAGTGAGGTTGTCTGCTTGTTGGGGATTGGGATGGGATGGGATGGGATGGGATGGGATGGGCTAGTTTAAAAGCGGGGTGTTTAGGAACTGAACTGACGGAACTGTGCTGAGGCGATTTTCTTTTCTTTCTTGCATGGGCTGTGTAGTGTAGAGTCTCCGCGGGCTTTTCAGAGTTTCGTGTCGTAGGGAATTTTAATCTTGTAATCTACGCTTGTGCTGTTCGGGAGCCACCAAACTCGCCAGCAATTAATAGTGAGTTGATTGATGAGTTGTTGTCTACTCGCTCTATCTCATTGTTTGTCTTAACTCATGGTGTCAAAGCTTGGTTTCAATTGACTGCTCCCAAGTCCACTTATGCAATATCTGGAAGTAATTGACATCAAGCATGCATATCCACATCCTAGATTGTAAAAAGCTAGCCCGCTATGTACACGCCATGTACCAAGAAACTCGGAACCAGAAAAAAAAAACGCCAACCAATGCCCGTCTCCTCGCCCCCTCCTCTATCTCCTCCTCATTCACATTCCCATTCTCATCTAATCATAACTCATCTTCTCCTGCCTCGCGAACTTCGCCCCCAGCATACCCAGACTCTGCCCCCTCCCGCGCCCACCCTTCCGGCCCCAAACCTCCAACCCCCAATCGAACATCTGCCACGCCCACCCTCCCGCGACCATCACGCCGGAAATAACATTCACCAGCCGCACAAGCAGCGGGAAGAACCCGCCCCACTCCTCCGCAATCGTCAACGTGATGGGCTCGATATCGAACTTCACAAAGATGCCGGGGACGTAGTTTTCGCCGACGCCATGGCTCTGGCTGGTAGCGGCATACTGGTTTGTCTTGATGGCGTGGGAGGAGTGGAAGATTGATTTGGCGGGGTGTTTGGAGTCGCGGTTTACGGAGTCGAGGAGGGGGAGCAGCGAGGCGTCGTCGGTGTAGATGGTGGGGACGATGGAGAGGTAGTACTGGAATTTGTAGAAGTGCTCGTCGGTGGTTGCGATGGTGTCGTCGAGGGGGTTCGTCAGCGAGGGGTAGTAGGGCCCGAAGGAGAGCTCGTTGATTTGGTGCGAGAAGTTGAAGGCTGGGTTGCACGTGTTAGCTTGGTGTTGCGTCTGAGGGACGGCTCAAGACCTACCTGTGTGATCGAGATGCTGTCCGAACTCCATGTATCCGTGGCCTCGCGCTGTGATGTGAAAGTCGCCCTGGACTTTGTTTCCGTCCAGAGAACCAAATATACGGCATGCGTCCTGCGGCCCCCTGATCTTTGGTGTCTTGGGAAACTTCTTCTTCCTCTTCCCCGCCTTAAGTTGATCATGCACATCCCACAGCTCCTCCCAGCCCGGTAAGCCATCCTCTCCCTCTCCCAACTTATGAAGCTGTTTCCCCTTTCCCCACTGGCCCCAGCTCGTTGGATCCTTCCTCAAGAGATCTCCAGCGAGTGTGCGATCCCCGGCTGCATCTTGCATGTTCACGTGGAGGTCCGCGCAGGACATGGCGACCACAATGTCGAGGTTGATTTGGAGGTCGTGGGACACGCCCTTTTCAACGGAGAAGGTCTGCGTGGTGGTGCCAGTGAACCAGCGGGAGGTCTCGGACCAGGCGAGGTAGATGCATGTTAGGATGAGGGTGACGGTCCAGGCAGATGAGTTGCGACCTCGGGTGAGGTAGGTTTGTTTGGTTTTAGCTGGGGCGGGTGTTAGCTATGCTGTCTGAAAGGCTGATGTGGCTGTCGGGAAAGCGCAAGCTGTATATAAGCTGGAGTGGTGGAGCATAAAGAATATGCAATTGAACCCCATATAGCTCTATGATTATAGTGTGATAGGGTGCAACTCACGAAAAGCATCAAAACTCGAGATCCCACCCTTCGCCTGTCCGAACGTGTCGTCGGCAAGGCCCTCCTCCGTGAAATCGTTCATTGCGCAACTGTCGAGCGCAAAGCGCGAAACGGGCACTGCAGGCCCGGATATAGAGCTTAAGACAGGTTGGCGATTGGAAAGGAGCGTGGAGTGGTGAAGTAAGGTAGCAATGTGAGAGACGTTTCGGGGTCGCGAATCTGTTCCGCGAAAGGACACGATGTAAAGTCTCAGCCCTATCACTATATGTGCACGGACCAGATCGCGTCCACGGCGAACGGGAGCAACGTCTTCAGGGCAGCGTCACTTCACCACCGATATCAGACTCGGAATATTTTGAAATTCATCTAATTACCTAAAAGTAGCACCAGTAGGAGCTATACCTGGTCCCGTCTTCCTATCTAACACGTTCATTCATTATCTTTACATTTCCTTACTCGTAAACACTCGTCCCATTCCCTAAGCCTCCTCATCCCTCTTCAACGCCTCAAAACCACTATCCCCCATATCCCCCTTCTGCTTTCCAACGCCTGCCACCTGCGCGTTCTCCTTCCCAAACTTCGCCTCCGCAACCCTGCCTGGATCTTTCTTGGATCCGATTTCCGCATTATTAAACGACGCATTGGGTGCATTTGAGTCGAATCCTCCTTCTGTAATGTTCTTTCCTTTTGGCTTCAATTCTCCCGGCGCCCTCGCCGAATCAGCAGCCCCTACGTACCCACCAGTTACAGTTTCGTGGTTGCCGGTCTCGATCTCGGAATCTTGGAGGCCTCGCGAAGCATTGAGTTGAGAGGTCTCGGACCATCCTTCTTGCGCTTCGCGAGCTTCGGCGTCCACGGCAGGCGCAAGGCGTGTGGCGTTGGTTGTATCTTCGTTGTTCGCATTTGAGCCTGCGGAGGGCTGCTTGGAAGCTGCCGCGTGGGGGTTGTCCGAGGCAAAACCCCCAGGCTCTCGCAATGACTCTGCAGCGAGAGAGTCGGAGGTTACGAGGCCAGTGGATTCGTAGATCTTTTCGTTGGAGCGAGGGTCGGTTGTGACCTGATATAGAAATTAGCGGATGTAAGACGGATGAGAATCCAAAGATGAAAGTCCGTGCAAAGGAACTTGCTTCTAGCAAGGGAAGTTTTATGAAGCTCTACCGGGACAATAAAGTGCAATCCGGAAACTACGACTGTGCTATGTAGAGCTTGCTTGATACTTCTGGCTCCCAGACAGAACTGTCCATAGGATCCACTTTACTGAGGGTGACCAACTTTATAACGATGAAAGCTCACGAAATTGGAATTGATGGTTATGTGCTTGATCATAAGGTAAGAATGTGCGTACCTTCTGTCCATGTCCAGCGGGTGTCGACATTCTGAGGTTATGTGAAAACTCGCTTTAATATCTTAAGTGGTATTTATGGTAGGTTTCTTCGAGAGTAATGCAAGGTCGATTGGAAACAAGTCTTGCTGATTTGAGGAGTTTATAGACCGAAAAGTAGTATGTAGATATGGAGGGGAAGCTGGATGGTACCTTCGGATGCTGCTATGACATCACTACATGAGACCCGCTTTTCGAGCACTGCATTAACGTCACGCCAGTGTGTGCTCATGATAAATGGCTTTCCGGATCGGCGAGAAAACAGGTTGGATTATGTTTGTCGCTCATTCTTGGCATTGTTAACAGCAGAGTCGAAAATGTTATGATTGGAAGGAAGTGAGCACGATGACTGCTCAGGACAGTGAATACGCGAAAGTTTATTTGGCAAATGAGCTCATTGAACCGATTTAAAATTGACAGACAGTGTCACAACAATTATAGCAGCATGTTGAGCAAAAAAACATAAGTTGTTGGATCATACATCATTAGTCTATATAGATATCTTTATGATGAGTTCGAAGGACTCTGTATGACTGTTTCCTGTCGGACAGTCTACACAAGAGAAAATATTTTCAAACTTGACCTTAGTTCATCCACTCCTAGCCCTGATCTATTTCTTGATCCCCTCAGACGGATCATTCTTTGGGTATCCATAATCCTTCCCGGTCGTGTCCACCAACCCCTCCTTGTTCTTCTTCCCTTGTGTCACGGCATCATTCGGCAGTCCCCCCAAGTTATCCTTAGCCTCCCTTCCTACAGGTCCAGAGTGAGGATCCATCTCGTCCTCATTGAGGTTCGCATTTCGTCTAGCATCCGCATCGACGTTGACGTTGCGGGCGTCCATGGAGTTCCAATCTGAGGCTACTGGGGGGTCCTCTGGGAGGGGGAGGTTGGCTTTGCGCTCGTCGATGATTTCTTGTTTGGAAGGCATTGTGGTGGTTAAGTGTGTTTTTGTCTAATGGGTTGTTAGGAGTTATTAGGGCGTAAAGGGTATGGAACTTGCCGTGGTGATATAGTAGAAAGTCGAGAATTGATTTTTCGAGAGCTTTCAGATGCGATTGATGGCAAGAGTGTGTAAGAGATGGAATATAGCTTTCCATGATTTTCTCCTTTTTGATGTAGTTGATGTGGGGATATGTGACGTCACGCTTTCGACATAACGAATTTTGGTGGAGCTTCACGAAAGCTCCACGAAGTTCGACCGAAACCCACTGAAGATCCGCCTATCTTCTCCGACGAAAATCAGGTATGCGTATGTGATCGTGATCATGAATTCCCATGTTATCTGTGCCAACCTTATATGCTCAGTCGCACCATAACTGTGGTAATGTAAGCAGGCGACGGTAATTATCATAACTAAAGCCTTACTATCATAATTGCTTTGCGCGTCAACATCAAGGAAACTCTACCAATTTCAGCCATCAACGTGATGAGTAGTACTGTCTACGGCTACCGGCAAAGGCCATGGGATTGTGAACATCGCGATTCTGATGTTACACTAACGTCATGATGTGGACTGACATTTCCTAAACGGGCCTTTCTGGTTAACATCACTCCACTACCGCCAAAAATACGCACCTGTACTATGGTATAATTTAAGATCGAAGCATTGCGGCCAATCTTCGATGGTGTTCTAAACGCTCTGCTCTACCTGCAGCCTTTTACACATCTAGAAGCTCCTCCGAGCATGTCATCCCCGTTGACGTGGGAATGTTTCATCGAAGGCCGGCGCTTGTAGTACCAATTGGTGTTCTTTGGGCAAGTTTGGTTGATGCACTTTCGACCCCCAATGCGTTGACCCAAAAATTGATCAACGCCGAAGCCAGACGCCCTCAATGTCCGAGATTTCGTCGCTTGAATCGGTATACTAGAAGTGGGAGGCGATGAAACAATAGAGCATCGAGACTATCGCAAAGCCTCCAACACTACCATGAGACCATGCAGGTGAAGATCTGTGTGCATGTTTCAGACTGAGTTCCTAGCCGCTAATGCACAGCCAATCGAATGCTCCGAAGCCGTTAACGTTGCTGGCCGCTTAAAAGGAGCGTTCAAGGCTATGTAAAACGCCCTCGTTGTCGGGGTGGTAGACTGCGCCGTGACCCGACGGAGCAATTAGGATGCTGACCTCCGCATGCTTGGTATCGGCAGCTGTTAGGCGATGCAAGATCATCACTAGCGAGTGGGAACTACGAGGATAGGGAAAGTGGTCGCAGTTTGGGTGGGTATGTCTTGAATTTGAAAGGATGATTAATAGTGCCAAGCTGAACTGAGTGAACGAGGTAAGAGTGGGGATATCCGTTATTGCTAATGTCCGTCTAGAGAAAGAAAATACGGGATACTACGTAGATTCAAGAGAGTGTCGAAATATAGAAAAGAGATGCGGCACAGCAAAGCACTAGAAAAAGAATCCGATACCACATTTGGTGGATGTAGAGAAACAGGAGGAGTGTTCGTTCGGGGGGGCGGAAATCCTGCGCCACCGCCCACCTCTTGAAGCGTCAGCACAGTGTCCGCTGACTAACTCAAGGTGCATCAATCTTTCAGCCCCATCTTCACCGAGATTCCTGTTCCTTGTTCTCGGTCATCGGATCCTGCTGTGCTTCAGGCTTCAAGGCACAGCTGCCCAGTTAGTAGTGAACCAGGCTTGAAAGTTGATTGGCCGGATGTCTGGGAATTGTGCGTTGAGGTATGCAGGGGTAACATAGTCGTATCGCCCTTCTGCCGTGGCAATGAGGGTAGCAAGGCGCCGTTGTTTCGGGATATCGCCAGCCATTTGTGCCAGGTTAAGTTCATAATTAAGGCCTTGAGGGTTCTGCCAAACGGGTCCGTTGAATTGACGACCTGGCAATGGTTTAGTTGAGATTGAGACGAGGATTGGAAGGAGCAACATACCTCGACACGCCTGGACGGTGTTTATGAGTGTACTGACACTCATTCTCTCTCCACACATTGAGAGCTCTGGTGGCCATGCAGCGAGATTTAAGGATCTGACCACAAATCTTCCAACGTCGTAGGCCGATGTCATGCATAGAAAAGAGAGATTATTCGCAGCATCGTAGCCCGGAACAATAGCAGTCATGTTCCGCGCGTCCAGTATATAGTCTCCTTCGTTGCCGTAACCAGTGTTGACGCCGATGTTCATGGATCTCATGCCACCAACAGCGAACCTTTCGTAGAGGATTCCACAAACAAACACTGTATATTGTATGTAGCCACTATAGTGCTGCAGCATCGCCAGTGCAGCAGTTCGACTTCTGTCTAACGGATCGTTCGCAGCTCTTAGACCTGGTTGGCCTTCGAACTCGGCCGGAGCGAAACGACGCACGCGGCAAGCAACTGCGGCCTCGATGAGCCTCAGTTGCGCGTTTCCAGTAACGGTAGAGATGATACTGTCAACGCCCATCAACGAATGTTGAATGGAACCAGGGTTGTTGTAGTCCACGATCTGGCACTGGTATCCTTGGGAGACTAAATCTGGGGGAGGCTAAGGTACGTCAGCATCTGATGGAGTTTGAGCCGTAATTGGAATATGAGCTGTGTGAGCTGGCTGGCAGAAGACTTACATTCCTTGATAGAATGATGAGTTGGTGACTGGTAGATTCGTGTATCTCCCGGGCAATGACTCTCGCTAGCCCGCAGGTGCCAGCAACCGCTACACGCATAGTTGACATAGTGTACCTCAATCAGCTTGATTGAGAAAGTGGGTTGATATCATGTAAATAGTGAAGCGGCTGAGATCCATTTATGCTCTTTCATAACAGGCCCAACAGCGTGAGGCTCAAGTTACTGCAGGGTGTTCGGACATCCCCTACGAGAATACAGAGGATGAAGGCCCGTGACTCACACGAGAAGGGTTGGGTCCCGAAAAACGGTGAGAGGATAATCGATTGCGGACACCCTAGTGTAACATAACCCCAAAGGAACCTGTAATAGCTAGAGGAAGTACAAAGAAAACGAGAATTCCTCTAGGGTTTGCGGTAGGATCAATAGAGATTGGCAGATGTACCAATAAAAGAGACGTAGGCAATTGTGTCAAACAAGAAAGGTTTTCTGACAACCGCACCGAATCCAATTGCGGAAAAGTGCGGTTGGGAAATATACGGTGTCCACCGTCTTTTGGCAGGCGGAAGTGAGCGAAGGTAAACGTGAGTAGCAGTATCGTTGACAAAAGATCCTGGCACAGAACGTGCGGTTGCCTTGCCTGTACGCCTATCCCACGATATCAGAGTGTGCCCGACCCCAAGGGAGGGTGATGATTCGCGGGACCACCATGCAGGAGAAAACACTGCACATGCCTTGGCCTGTATAGGCTCGAGCTCGGGAGTTGGGGGAAGTATGGGGGTCAGAGTATGGCGTTACATATGACAGAAGACAGAGCGATGCCTAGTACTACTGCACATGTGGTCCATAAATTCTCGATGGACACGCCGGTCACCGAGCAGCCGGAGACTCTCGGTCGTTCGCGGTACGACCATGTCGCTATGGTATTTAGAATGAATGACATTTAATCATGTCCCAGGTCATCCAATGAAAGAGGCAGACTGGTGAACTACTGAACAACCTCCGCGTGTACAGGGTAGAGGATAAAGGTGGAACCGGGGGACTGTAAGAGCCGTTTGTTTGGTGTCGGAGCTCTCAGCCCTAAACTCGTGGACCTGATCATAGGGCTCACCTTGAATCCGATAAGTAGTTCTTGATTCGGGCCTGAGGGTGTTAGAAGCTTCGACGATGCATCGGCGGGCGAACAGACGCAAGGCCAAACTGCACGGGTGACAATTCTGTG
>BLYF01000131.1:330888-441634 GCA_014905255.1 Herpotrichia juniperi
TTGTACAAATTTAGGCTCCATAGACATCAGACCAACCATGTATGCGAAGCCATTATGTGGTTTGCAAACTCTGTTTGATGATTCACCATAGAGAGGTCCTGCTGGGGGTGGCCGCCCAGAAGGGTGATTGGGGGCCAAAATCCGGTGAAGCCGACCAGGGGAGGATGCTCACTGAAGCAGCAAGTGTCTATATCCGACGTAGTATGAAATTGAAGCAAGAGTGAAGATAGGAAGACGGTGGCGAACGAAAGAAAGATGCAAGAGTCAGTACCCAAGGTGCCGCTTAGGATATGCTCCCCGCACTCGCTCGTGGGCATTCGAGCGGCACTTAGTCATGTTTAGCGTGGTACTAGCGGGGCGAGCAAGACTAAGAAGCGGAAGATGGGTGAATCAGTGTGTTATTGGCGGACTAAATCAGTATGAAGGTGAGATGTTGCCCAGCGCCTGGGATTTCTGCCTTGAGTCTGCTTGTGTGTGAGATGAGCGAAGACCGGTGACAGTGGGGTATTTTTGCAAAAAAGAATCGGCAGATATGGGAATAGACGCGTGGATTGAATTGCCCGCATGCACACTGTCAGACGGATGAGGGTTCATGGCGTTGGGTTGCGCCCAGGTAGCGTCCGGAGGTTGTGGGGAGGGGTTTTCAGCTCGCGGGCTGACGGTGAGTCGCTGCCAAGTACATGACGAGCGGTGGGATAGAAAGTCCATCTCGAGATAGGCAGGTCGTTGCCTGATATCGTCTGCCTTCTTTGGTCGAAGATGGCATGGTCCTTGTGGAGTGGGTGAAGGAGAAGTTGGAGGGGACCATGTATGGGATGGCGGGAACGGCATCGCGGCTCCAGGACTGCAGGTGCGCGTGCGCATCGTGGGGTTGGCGTCACGTGCATGCGCGCCCCTTCCATCTTTTCTTTTTGGGCCTATACGCGTCGTAGCAAATACTGCATCAAATGGAGTGCTGCAGTACCTTGTCCCTAGGTGGAGAATTGGGGATTCAGGGCGAGCCCACCAGCGGTTGAACGGGATGGAATAGAAAATCAGCTTGTCCTTTTGCCGCTGCCTCTTGCCTCTTTCCATTTGCCTTGTGTACCTGGGCGGCAGTCGCATTGTCGATGCATCCCATTCCCGCCCATGGGGAAGGTCAATTGAAGGGGAGAACAACTAGCGCATGTTGAGACGCGTCGGGTGAGCGCGTATGGTGCCTTGCTGCTATGCACCAAGCCGAACTGGCCGGGAACTTGCATGTACGCACGAACGCCCTCAGGGAACTCGGCCATCATCGCGCTCTCACCCCAAGGTCGCAGTCCGTTTTCAACGCGTTTCATCTGTTCAAAGCTCGATTTCATAACGCTGCACAGACAGTCCGGGCTCGAAGGGGCAAGGCGGCCTGCAAGTCATAGCTATAGCTCACTTGCGGCTCGGGGCGAGCACGAAGCGCAACAAAGCTCGGAGCATCGTGAATCGATAACGTGACGGGCGCGTAGTTCGTCGCGTCCCACAACACATCCACACCCACATCCATCCCACCTCTTCTCCCTCGTTCCCACCTTCCTTCACCACACCAGACGTCCACGGCCTGCATCTTCCCATCATCGAGACCCTCGCTCTATTGCGCTGCCCACCATGTCCGAGTCCTCGGTGCCATTCTCGTCGCCCTCGTCATCGTCTCCCCACCTGAATTCATCCGGCATTGTGTTTCTCACACACTCGCAGACCACGGTGGAACAGGGTCTTCCGTATGTCATCGACGACAAGCCTCTCGCGCGCCAGAAGCGAAGACGCACCAGGTACGTTTTTTTATCATCTCATCTTCAAAGGTTGTGCTGTCGATTTCAAAAGTTCGAAGTTCCGAGTGCGTGCGCGACGCGTTATAACGTGGCACTACCCCGGCCTATTATTGACCCCGCCTTGCCACATCCCACATCTCGCCTCAACACCAGCTGACCGCCCTCTAGCAAGGAAGACGAAGACGTCCTACGAGCAGAGTATCTTAGAAATCCCAAGCCCGACAAGGCTGCTCGCATGCAAATCGTGAGCAAAGTCGCGCTTGGCGAGAAAGAGGTGCAGATTTGGTTTCAGAATAAGTACGCGCAGCTTCTGCCGCAGTCATCGCAATGACTAACCATCGTATAGACGCCAACTCGACCGCCGCCGCTCCAGGCCTCTGGAGCCGTCATCATCCGCATCGCTAATGTCGTCGTCCTCTGCCATGTCCGATCCTGTAATTGAGGAAGACGCCACTGTGCGCGAAATTGAAATCGAGGCCGAGAAAGAGGTGGACAAGGACAGCGCAGAAGAGCAAGTTGACGACGCAGCAATGTCGAAACCAGAAGACTTGGAGCCAGCAGCGGATGTGGAGGACACGATTGACGAGCCATCTGCAGTCGAACCAGACGAGAAAGATGCTGAAGTCACAGTCCCAGAGACCCAAGATTCGACCGACACTACCCCCACAGAACCCAGCAGCTCCCAGCAGACTCTCCCATCGTCACAAACCGCCTCACAACCACGCACATCTTGGATCTCGAACCGCCGCAGCGCCTCCTTCATGCGCTCAGGCGACGACTACGCGTCCGAAATCATTGCGTTCCCAACCATGAGCGTTCCCACATCTTCCGAGCCATCTATCACGACGCGCAACCTCAAGCGCACGCACTCCTTCGTACGACTCTCCATGACCGATGATGGCACAGCGCGTGTCATCACAGACGCAGACAAAACGCCCTCTCCTCCACACACAAAGTCTAATCCCGCAACCCTATCTCGCGCTGCCGCCGGTTTACGAAGGAGCTTCAGCGCCGCAGCATTCAATGAACGTCTAGTCGCCGCCTCGCAAGGCGATTCAAGCCCCAATATTCCCCGCATTGGACGCCTCCACGACTCACGCGCATGGGAATTCTGGTGCGACCCAGAAACACGGTACAGCACAAGCCTCACGGTTAGAGCAGAACAGGAGGGTAGTGGAAGCGCAGCGGACGCCATCGGTCTCTTACGTGCAAATCGACGCCCCATAGCGCCAAACCAGACTCACGGGAACACGCCCACACTATCACGGAACAATTCGACAAAGAATGCGAGTGCCAAGAAGTCACGCCAGCCTATGCAGCGCGCCTCAACTACATACGGACGCCTACAGTCCAAGGGTGGCAAGAGGGCTTCCGATAGCGACTCCTCAGAAGACCTACCACAGACTGAATCCGATAAAGAGAACTGGGAGCCCGAAATGCCATCCGCTAAGCGCTCACGGCACGCGAACCTGAGTTCGCCATCATCGCAGCGACCCCGCCAGATCCTCGGTGAGAACCTCGATATCATGTCACAAAGCACAAGTCTAGGCGCGCTGCTGGCTAGTGAACGGAAAGGAGGCAAGAGGAGCAGGGACGAGGACCCGGAGCAAGACGATGAGCTGAGGGGTTTCATGGATGGAGGTGGACTGAGTGGACGGTCGAGTATCAATTCTGTCGAAGAGGCCGGGTGTGTGGAGGGTCTGTTGAAGTTGAGTCAGGGTAACTGGAGGTAGCACGAGGTTACCTGTGCCCAAAATCGTTGAGCTTTATGTGATGGCGGCTCTTGCGCCGTGTTTTATTCTCAGTACTGCATTTGAGCGGGTCGGTGTCGGGGTTTGGTTTGCTGGGGGCTTTTGGGTGTGCTGGAGTTTGGAGACCTTGGATGTGGTTGGCCATCTTGGGTTGGTTGCTTAAGGCGGAGTACGATATGATGCAATGAACTCTCTTTTCTCTACTGCTCTTTGTATATCTACGACAATAAGGTCGTCTTTACCTCTCGTCTCGATAATGAACTGCTATATTTGTCTATGATGATATGGCTAAGCAATGTACAAGTCATGCATGATGCAATAGATGAGCTGTGATCAAATGCATGGTGGATGGGATGGGGCTGGGGTGGGGAACAAGAATAGGGAGATAGAATGGTGAGTTTGTAAATTTATGATATGGTAGCGGGCAAGGCTTTCTAAGGTGTGAATACGCATGTCCGAGTTCTAGTTTGTAGTTTGCTCAGTGAGTGTAGTATCCCCTACGCTCTATACACGTACTTCATTCGCCCTCATTCCTGACTTCACGGGAGCACACAGATATTCCACCAGGTCGATTTGCAATGATGAAGTACAGGAGGCTAGACCTTTAAATATCGAAGTGGTCACAATTTAGAGGTGGGATTGGTGACAAGAGAGAAGGTGAGCAGGTACCATGGTGTAATTGATCTATCTACAGACCCAACGCTTTGAGCGGAATGGTCAGTAGCTGCGTGCAAGACGGGGTTACATGTATAGGTAGTTGGTGGTATGTGGCTTGCGCGCAGCCGTACAGGAGCATCCGTAGATGGCAAAGTAAAGGAAAAATAGACACCCCATATATCCAGACACCCCGTAGCTATCCGAGTGCCAAAAGAGCGACGAAGAAATCGGGAAAAGATTAAACGCAGGCTATGCTTCGGGTTGCAGCTCGTGAAAAGAAGAGAAAAATATCTCATAAATGCCCGTCGAGGTGGTAACATCCATCTATATCCATCCATCTCGCGAGACGCATGACCAGACTATGCGTCAACTGCGTCTTTAGGACATCCCAACCTTGTTATCCAGTCCTCTCCCCCCTGCTTGAATCCAGGCGTCCAAGGCGTGATAATGACTAATACGCATTAGGCGCCTTCCCTTTCTCAACGCCAACGCTCCATTCGCGATCGACCTGAACACGAATTAGATCATCATTTCGGCGCAGCTCCTGTAGACCGTTCGGAGTCTCTAGTTCCTTCGCCTCGAATGTACTGTCGATAGATTTGTGTTTGCGTAAATTGCTCCTACCACCAGTGCTACTAGAACGGCCAGTAGACCCGAGTTGGTCGCGCAAAAGGCGCTGATGCGCGTTGGCCCCGGAAGAACCAATAGAGGTATCGTTTGAAATGACCCCAGCCCAGATTGCGCTGAGAGGGAGGAAGAGGGTTACGATTGTCGGGGTTAAGGAGCCGAGTTCGGGGACGCGGGTGTAGAATTGGAGGGCTGAGAAGATGGCTGATAGATCGTTAGTGAAGTTTTAATTTGTGTGAGGTAGGGGAGTGTGGTGCAAAAGATAGTAGAGGAAGGTGCAATAAGTAGAGGAGGGTGTTGTAAGAGTGTTGTAAGAGTGGACATACCTGGGATGACCATAGTCTGACAACCCATAATGAAGATAATCTGCATAGGACCAAACTGGGTCATACCGAGTTGCCTACGCTGAATGAGCGCGAAGCCTAGTTTGAACGTGAAGACGGCGCAGTATGTCCAAATAGCAGTCGTAGTGAGGATAGTCGTAGTAGTGAGAAGACCTTGGTAAGGTTCCATGCCGTTAGGGTCCATAGCTACAGTTTGCTCTGCGCTGATGACTGTGATGGCGAACCGATATCCGCATGCAATCAGTGCAATCAGTGTTGTGCTTCCCATGATGAGGAAGCGCTGTAACTTTGGTGTCGTGATGCATACAACCCACACTTGCAGACTGAGCGAAATCATGACGCCAATGTAGAGAATCATCGTTAAGACGTTGGCAGCGACAGATTTGGCGATGTCACCTTTGGTGATGTGGCTAGGGTCGAAAGATATGAAGGCATATGGGTTGAACCAGTTGCCAGTTAACCAAAGGGCTTGCACGATTGCGCGGCACATGTTGACGAATAGGCATATGGAGTTCATAATGAAGATTCCGGACTTGCGCTTCTCGGCTCTCGTGAGCACGATGAGTACTAGAAGGAGAACGATGGATGCCCCGATCTGGGAGCCGTAGTTAATGGCAAGGCGAGTACCGTACGTGCGGAGGTAGTCGAGAGTAGCCATGTCGGTGACGAAAGTCGTGCCATCATCTCTAGTCAGATTGAAACTCTGGGTATATGGATCAAATTTCTGCGGAATTGCCGTCTCGCCGTTGCCGGTAGACATCGTGAAGAGTGCGCAGTAGATTTTGCTTCTTGGCTGGATGGGGTGGGCTGGAGTGACAAGGGGGCGGCAAGGGGGTGGCGGTTCCGCGGCAGTGGCTTCTGGTGCAAACAAAAGAAGTTGAAATTCTTATTCTAGATGCTTTGGTCGAAGTAGAAGAGCACAGAGGCAGTCGAAAAGCTGAGGATATTGAAAGATAAGAAGGAGTTAGTGAGCTGAATGAAGGTTGAAAAGAGAGAAGCAGCCGACGAATACAGAAAGTACATGTACAGTGTGGGAGAGCTCGCTACAAGTACACTGAGAACAATCACTACCGAGGGAGCGAAGATATTGTTGTCTTGGAGAGGATGAGATTCGGAGGACAATACCAAGGACAGGAGCGAGCTCGCAAAACTAGCTCGCGACACCTTTGGACGGTGAGCAGTCCTCTTCACCGCAGCTCTCCAGTGGAGGGAAGCTAACTTCGTCTGATCAAGTCAATTTGAGACACGGTAGGAGTTCTTAGTATTGTTCTTCTAACCCTGGCCCTGCTCTATCAGAGGGAAATATGGCCATCGTATTTAGTTTGGGCCTTCCTCTCTCTCCTGATTCACGATGAGTCGCAGAGACACGGGCTTTTAATAGTTTTCACCATAATATCGGGTCTGCTTGCGGGTCGTGAGAACATGGTTGTGAAATATACGCGAAGTCCTTACTATTATTCTTCAAGTTCCTTGTCCGCGCTCCAAGACCCTTCGTTTTGCGAGTATTCCTAGGCGACCAGAGATAGTAGAGCCGGGAAGGCTGCACGGAAGCGTCTGGGTAATTTATCTGATAAAATTGACATAGGCGCTATAGACCTTGTCATTGCGATGCTCGAAAGTTTGAAGACGAAGCTTAGAAGGGTGATGGGCTTGCGCTATGCGGCTATGTTTTGGCGGATCTCGACAATCTAGGAGACGTGAGCTGAAATCGACACATATCTTTCATACTTCAATTCATATGGTGCAAATACTGTTGTTCGGACTTCCATGTACTGGAATTGGATTCGTGAAAGTGGAGGTGAAGTTAGCAAGGACGCCAAGTCGTGTCGGAACTAGCGCAGACGGCTTCAGCTGACTTCGCGTTTTACAACGTCGCGTCCCGACCCTAGCAGCCTGCAGCCACCAACCTCAACCACCTCATCAACCTCACCATGGGCTGGAAGCTGCTACAGACAGCATCGAGCCAGGAGGCCGCGCTCCATCCCCTGCAGCTTGGTCAGACCGTCCACCTCGTTCTTGATGACGGTCCACAGGAACGCTTCGCAGTGGTGGCAGCCGATGAGCTGGGCGACGATCAAGAACCACTAGCCCGCATTGGTATGCTATTCCTAGTCAATATTCTTGCTCAAACTAACGAAGCAGATGTCGGCCCATGGGGCTTGAAGTTGATTGCTCTTCGTGATGGCATTCAGATCAAGCCTGGACGCACTCGACTGCAGCCCACCAAGGACGATATGCCAGTTGAATCGTATGATTTGAAACCGCTATCTAATGGCCGTGCTGAAATCATCTTCTTGCGAGAGAATGACAAAATACTTCTTTCAAAAACTACGGCATCCATTAAGCTGGCATGGGACTCTTCCGAGATTCAAGTCAATTCTTCTATCAATGGTGAAGAAATCCCCGAATCAGATGACGTGCACGCGAAAGAAGACGAGGAGACTGAAGATGAAGATCCAGATCAGACGATTGCAGCAATACGACCCTCATCACATTCGACACCTATGCCCTCTATCGCGCGTTCCGATGTTATACAGGAAACCCCAATTGTCGATCGGGTCAATCAGATGACAGACTTTGCGGTATCAGTAAGCAACCGAGTAGATGCAGTCGACAATACACCGCCACCCGAAGGCACGGCCTGGAATGCCGCCCCAGGCACCTTTTCTACAGCCCTGACCAAACCAATCGAGGAAGCTACCGAAGATGTTGAAGAGATACCACACCAAGTCGAAGAGTCTCCACTAGAGGATCCGGTCGAAGCAGCAGCTACTACTAAAGACTCTACCCCAAATAGTAGCGGCGGTAAGTCTAGTGCAAAAGCATTGCCAAAACCTCAGCGGAGTACTAAGAAGTTGCACCCAGCTATCATGATACCTAAAAAGTCTATTAGACCTATTTTGAAGCGAAAGAGCCCAGTCCCAGGTGTTGAAACGTTCTCCAACGCGTCATCCTCGGGTCGGCCGTCCAAGCGCACCAAGAAGAATGATGACGATGACAGTGATGGGATAGTGAAGCCTACCGCAAAGAGGAAAAAGCGTGTGACACTGGACGTCCAGGATACTACACCAAAACCGACTAGAGGATCGCCGCCTTCAACCACAGACGAAGGCTTGTACAAGGGCTCCAAACCGCGCGTGGCACTAAGCAACTCAGGTATCCCAACAACGGGCAACACGATCAAGTTTCTGAAGAAGAATGGTGGCTCGCTTGTTGAGAATGTGAAGGGTGACGCTTGCAATATCCTCTGGTACGTAATCGATCCCCAGCCAGCCTCCGATCCGGCGCGAGCTCCTCTTCTCACGAAGGTTCTTGTTTCGATAAGCACTGTAGAATCTTCATTAACTTTTGCTTGCATTCACTTACCTAACGCCATGTCCATACATATTATGTTTTAGTACTAACTTCTCACAGCGTCAAGGACGGCATACTGAAGAAGTCTATGAAGCTACTCTTCTGCGTTGCCCTTGGGGTTCCTATCGTAAAGGACGAGTGGCTTCTTGATAGTGCAAAAGAAGGCCGGCTGCTTGAACTCGAGGCCTACAGGCCCCATTTTCCCACACAAGAACGTGACTGGGATTTCTCGTTTGACAGCATTTGGAAGAAACCCAGGAAGGAATTGTTCCAAGGCTACAACATCTACTTCACGCCTGCTCTCAAAGCAACATACAAGCCCTTCACCGAAGTTGATGAACTTTGTAAGGCTGCAGGTGCTCGACGCGCTGTCTCGAAACTTGGGAAGGAGGTCAAGGACAAGGACATCGCTGACAACACCATCCTTCTAGCACTAAACGGAGAGGATGATGAAGATGCCGTCGTAATCATGAAGAGTGGATACATCTGTTACACGCGAGACTTGCTAACCCTAAGCATTCTGCGTGGGGAATTGGATCTAGAGAGCGATGAGTTCAAGATCAAGCCTGCTGCTAGCAACCCGCCGAAGAAGAAGGGGCGTCCGAAGAAAAGCTAGGGATTACTGTGGCTGGAGCGATTCAAACTGTTGTCAAGATAAGGCATTAATCGCGATGCTTGAGCTACATCTTTTGCAAATATCGGTGCGTTTCGATTGCTGGTGTGTTCCAACCACCGGTACTGAGACAATTTCACGGAAGACATTGCAATCGCGTGCATAGTCATGAGGGTTTTTCGAAGCGTAGCGTGGGGTACGGGGTCTTTCCTTTCTTCTGTAAACATTTTGGACCAACATCAATGACATGATCTAACGAGATATGAACGATACTCATTGCTGGCGACTGGGAGGGGCGGTACAGGGAAAAGGAATTTTCATGTATCTCTAGCTTGAACCAGATTCTCAACCTCGTCTATATATCGACTCAATGTGGATGATTCAAACTAAACTTGTTTTCATATATCTCTCTCTTCTTACTCAATCCTCGGTTCAAATTCTAACTGTCGTATTCTCAACCCTGCCAACCGTTTTCCGCCCCAATTGAACCTGCGAATTGACCCCTTTAGGCTTAGCGTCGCTATATTTACCCCAGCTGAACTCTAGAACGTCTGGGCACCCCTAACCCCCCGATGTCTGATTTGAAGGATCGATGGAATTGCGTTTGTGTTCCCGCATCGCAGATGGCGAATTACAAACTTCGCTACGTTGGCGCTTGGGGCTAGAAAAATGCATACCGCGACTTTATAGCATCTGCAACCCTTCCCAGCTGCTCTCAACCTGCACTTTGCCTTTACGCGAAACCCTTTGACAGCATGCACGTCCTTGTCTTTATCCTAGCCTGCTTCGTTCATGCAGTGACGGCGCAATACCAATTCCTCGTCCCAGATGGTGCGCAAACCGATCTATCTGAAAGCTGGACCGTAGGGTCAACGATGGAGATCTCGTGGTCGAAAGGCTGGCAAGGCATTGGCAAAGAACTTGAGAGTGCAGATCTGTGGATTACGTGGTTTAGGTCGGATTCGTATTCACAACTCCTGCTAGGTAAGCCTAACCTCGAACCCTAAATCGCTGTTGATGAGTTGGTGGTTTCGCGAAAGAGCTGATGACTAATATGGCATAGAGAATGTGACGTTTGATGAGGCTGGGAGTCTGAATTGGAAGGTTAATGTTAGTAACACGGTGGTGAAAGAGGATCAGGCGTTCGTGCTGCGACTGAAACCGCACTCGGATCCACCACTTTATACGTCTACCCAGAACGAGAGCCCAAGTCGGGGGTTTAGACTCATTGTTGGGGATGTGGATGATAAGACTGTCTCCTCTTCATCCTCATCATCATCAACAACGTCGATACCATCTTCAACCTTCTCAACGCTTGCATCAACTACCTCAATCCTTACATCAGCAGCTCCATCTACCTCCGCTCCCGCTATTGATGGATCTGGAAAGTCGACAAACCACATTGGACCGATTGTTGGGGGTGTCATTGGCGGTCTGGTATTTCTGGCTTTGTTAGGTGTCATCGTCGTCCTGCTATTGAGATTGGCAAAAAGGAAGAAGCAAGAAGGAGGAGAAGGAGAAGGCGTGCAGGAGTTGCAAGGAACGGGAATGACGCAGGATAAATACGCGTATAAGAGTGGGATGAGCGCCGTGGAGATTCATGGAGTGGAGAGACCGGCAGAGTTGGATGGTGGGAGGAGGGTGCATGAGTTGGGGGGTCTAGATGGGGAGGGGAGGGAAAGAATTGATAATATATAAGGAAATGTATATTATGAATGATAATTGGTCGACTCCTTCATACCACGGTGGTTTGTGGAATATGACGTCAATGTCAAGTGTAAGCCAGAAGCTCTGTTTTGACCTCACCCATCACGACTGCTCTCTCGCTCCTATAGCCTCATGACTAACAACCAAGTCTATCAATATTGAGCCTTGGGTACAAGCTGTTCATCATTAGCAAACGCACAAGGTCCTATCAACACGTTAAAGGAGCTGCATACGAGTCAGGAATTATCGAGATTCTTGATTGATGCAAATATTCTATGAACAAAAGAGATGGGTATCATATTTTGGGTTTCGCTCACATGAGCAATTGTTTCGATCGGTGTTCTTCGTTCCTTGCTCTCTCGAAAAGCCGAACCTTCTGACTAGCCAACTCTTCTCTTCTACTCCTATTCTTCTATTCCTCTAGAGTCAGGTTTGTTTAGGGATATGACTCGTGCCTCTTTTCTTGTCTCCATGCTAGGGTCGCCGATGTCGTTCAACCTATGCATTAGAGCTAGCGGTGTCTGAGGATCGTAAGATCGGAAATGGGCCCCCCTCAAGTCGCTGAACCAAAATCGGAAGCAATATTGCTCTCGCGTGTCGAATTATCAAAGTCCGAATGCAGTACGATCCTCGTGCCGCCACATCCGAAGGTCGCCGTATTCGAGCTTGGCGCCAGATTCAGCTGTGCTGTCCCATCTCTAATTCCTGGAGTGTTCTGATGGCGACGATTGTCTAACGTCTCACAACAAAGGGACATCTCAGACACGAGTTTGTCTTTGACGTTTGGTCCTCGGTGCGGGAGCCTCATTCTTAACCTCCCCATCCCACAGCTGTTTCCTCTCCTCCTGCACATTCTCTTTCCCACACGTAGCACGGTACATGATCAAACATTGATCAGCACACTCCTCGTACTCCTTTGTCAACTGGAAAGTCTGGCGGTCTACGAACGTCTTCCGGCACTCGTCTAAGCAAGGCTCCGCGCCAAGATGTAGGTCGCAGCAGACGCCTTCTCCAATTTCCTTTGTGCAGAAGCTCGGTGCCGAGAGCGATGACTGAAGACTGGACTCGATAGAGGACACGATGTAGTCGGTTGTGGAGGTGAAATAAGGAATGACTTTGTAGTAGGTGGCCGCCAACGCGAGACAGAGTATGATAACGAGGACGCTTGGATGTGAGTGCTTCATGTTCGTGTTGGAAGTTTAACTTGGTTGTCGCTTTCTACTTTGGGTCGTCGAAAGCGCAAACTCGTTGTGTGTGAGGTTGTACGGCGCTTTATACGTGAGGTGGAAGTGAGGTTGCGGGGAATAGGCGACACCGGCGGCGACCGAAATGCGTTTCAAGATTCGAGGCAAAGCAAGCAACAGGCAAGGCAACGGACTTCCAAGTCTTTCACTCGTCCCAAGCCCCAGCATATATACGCCGCGAAGTGCCACCTTAGGGTAAGCCGGCACATCCACTAATGTCATGTCATATTAGAGTTGCCGTTGCGCATCTAACTCTTTGCATCTAGGGTCCACCATCCTCACGAGGTTGACCTATATCTCACCAATTAAAGAGAGACAGCTGAGGAAATTCGCGTTAAAGCGCCTCGTCGGGCTGAGCATACACAGCTTAAGCATAAGCCCAACCAATCAGAGCCAGACCAACCCGAGAGAAGGATCGATTGATGCCAGCACGGCCCGTTAGTAACGCCGCTAGGACCCTTGGTGCTATTTATGGTCCTAGTTCAACGTTTGACTCGTCTCGCAAGTTTTCCGGAAACCGATTTAAGGCTGTGTTGCTGCAGCCTTGTTTAAATGAAGAGGCAGACTTCGATGCACAGCGATCTAGCAGTAGGATCGTGTATAGGATTGATAAGTCTGCATGCCACAGCCAGTTTGTAATGCAACTAACGGAAAAATCGATCGCCAATTTCGCAATATGCTCAATGTTCTTGGCCTTGACTTAGGAAGCCGAACACAAGGCCGTCTGATCCGCTGCCTTCCGTGTTCAACATGATCCAGCTGGACTCTACACCATCGTCATAACACTTACAAGACGATAATCACAAGATGAGCGAAGGAGTCGAACGGCGCTCACAATTACCGGCAAGCAAAGTCTCGCGTTGTGAAGCCAGGCGAGTGGTTGGATGAGAAAACCACCAATCCTTTGCACGAGCTTGGATGCATAGGGAAAATACGCGACCCCAACTTTCGGGAACTTCCAGGCCCAAACCCGATCCTCCAGAGCACGGTCGCATGCTGGACTGTGCAGATAGGTCCGATCTCGTTTGAAAGAAGATATGCTTACTGTAGATGAGCCAAATCGATCCTTGCTGGGGTATGAAACAGGGCTTTCTTCGTACGGAAATTTACAAACGCAACGCACGTTTAGGTCTTTTATGTTTGTTGACGATTTGAGTCTCTGATTTTTTCCTTCGGGTGTTCTATCCGAATGGTCCAGCTGCTCTGTTAATTCCGAATAAATGCCTAGTTTTTCTATGAAGCGCTAGCAAAAAGAGCCAGACTAGTCAATCCTGCTATTACAGCCTAGAGAACCTTCCTGCTATCAGGATAGTCTTGCCTCGTTTTATCTTCTGTAGCTGTTTCCATCTTTCCTAGTTTCTATAAAACTTTAACGAGTGCTGTGTCACCCCGCGCATGTTTGGCTGCTATGCTCGAAAGTTCCGGAAACATCAGAAGATCTCTTGTGAACCGTGCGAACATACTGTCCAAACGATTGTATCGAGTTCTACATGGTTGCTCTATTGGATAAGCCTCTGCGGCGAGTTGCAGCCTGTGTTGCGTACATGTACTGGAATTCAGACGATCGTCCTGCAGCCTTAACAGCCAAATATAGACTACCAGCTGAAACTGTTGTTCTGAGAATGGAATTGATGAACATGATGGTCCTCTCAGTTTGCCAGACCTGGTGATCTTTGGGTCCAGAATTTCAATGCCCCTTTCCCACTTGTACTGTCTGTTACCGACTTCACCGACTCACTTCACTTAGCTCACACCTCACCTTTGATATTGTTTTTCACACTTCTGGAATTGTATCTCATCTGCACTACATATTATCGCTAGTATTGTTCCTTGGAACGAGGTCTTGCACTGGCTGTTTTACACCGCCTACCGTACCTGATTCTCAGTTTCTGTCGCTAGATCACTGCTGCTCCGTCGCGCCCTAGTAGAACAATGGCAGTGAGCAACTTGACTCGCGATGCGTTACGATTGTTCTGCGGGCCGTCAAAATTTTTACGATAGTACAATGGTAAAGAGTAAGCGATTCCACACCCTATATACTCATCGACTCCAGAACCTCTTTGCAATTCTTTTTCAACTTCTCAACTCCTTCCACAGCCGTCAAACTGCCTTGAAATTTCTGTTACTTGATAATCTCATCATTTCGCGATCGCAATCACTGCACAAATACCAATCTCTCCAGCTCTTCAACGATGCACTCAATCATCATCTTCATACTGGCCTTCAGTGCCGCCATCTTCGAGTTTGCTCCCACTCTCGCGATGATGCACTTCTTTCTCAACTATGTGGAGAGTCTCGTCGCAGACCTCTTCATATACAAGACAACACCCCATCTGCATGACGTTAATTCTCCGTCCTCTAACGTAGGCGGATGCGAGACTTCACTGCCATCAACGCGACAAGTCAAGAAGCGCCATGACAGGCGGCCGCACTCGAGTCTTTCTTTCCCGCCGCTACTTGAGGTACCAATGGGCGGCTCGAACTGTGTTGTTATGTGACGCACGATGTACAGTAAGTCCACTGACTGCCTTATGGCTTTGACAACACATTCTTATGTTTTTTTAATAGGATTTGGTGGCTAAATCTGAGATTTCATGAGACCGCTGGTCGACTTGCGAACTCAGAGCGAAAATGAGCTGCTAGTTACTTGGTTGGTTCTTCTCGACCTCGAATTTAACGCCAAGTAGCCTCACGACCTCCATCATTCACTGTATGATTCCTTCTTCGGCGGATCACCAAATTGGCTTCTGCTATCTTCATCATATGGCTCAATATCCACTGTTAATTTGCACTATTCGTCCAAACCTCTCCTAATTTCCAGCACTTCTGACATCCGTTCTTAATTTTCGAACAATACAGTGGTGGGTTGAGTGTGGAATCACTCAGGGCATCTAAGCATATGCTCTTGGTGATGGAATCTTAGTTCACTAGCGTTCGGTCCTTCATTTTTGTTTGCAGGCTCTTACCTTTCCTTGCATTTTATAGCTAGGACTATCCACTTTCCCATCTCAATGAATTTGGATCATCTCTATATCCTCAAGTCAAGCCATTATCTTTTGCGCCACTTTCGGCTCTGTACGGTACATGCTCATCTCCCGATTCATAAAGTCCGTGCATACACTTTACCTAATCTAGCCAAATGTGCGAATCACTCAATTTTCCCCCCGACTATATCTTCTACTCAATCTTTAACCTTATTGCGTCCTATCGTATACTGCAGCGTAGCCCTGTCTGTGCACCCGCCTTCCTCTTTTCAGAGCAGGCAGCGAGCTATCGTGCATCGGAGGCAAGCTTATGCGCGAGCACGTGACGATCGGCCAAGGTTAAACACCGAAGTTACCCATGGACCAGAAAACTGACCACTCAGGTTGATCGATAAATCCGAAAGAAGGAATTAAAGGAGTTTTCAGGGTGATATGCGTTCTGTGCGTTCTGTATCTTTGAGCCCGCGCGGTGAAGTATATAAGGTCTATGTGTACTTCCCAAATCTGGTTGATCCTGTCGCAATCAATCGTCTTGTTTTCCACTTTCACGGATTTTAATATATTTGCACTTGAATTTTATCCCAGGTTTCATTCTTGGTTATTCAAGCCTACTTCTACCGTTTCGCTCTTCTTCCACGCAGAACGATTGCGTCCTACAACAGCCGCTATGTCTTCGAAGGAAGCCGAAGCCAAATCAATACCAGACTCTGGCTCTCAAACAGCCGATATATCCGAGAAAACTACTGCAACCATGTCCGATAGCCCCAAAGATCCCACCTTATATCCTAGCGGGCTAAAGCTGGTCACTATCCTATCTTGTGTGTATGCGACAGTGTTTCTGGTCGCGTTGGTAAGATCCGTCTTCTCTTCCCAAGTCTCTGTGAATTCGAGCGAAGCTAATACTTGTAACTTCTAGGATAGAATGATCATTGCAACAGCAGTACCCAAGATCACAGACGAGTTCCATTCGATCGACGATATAGGATGGTACGCAAGTGCGTTTTTGCTTCCTGCCTGCGCTTTCATGCTTGTCTTTGGCAAGTTGTATCAACTCTATTCTGTCAAAGTGGTATATCTGTAAGTATCAACCTTCGCTGTTTGTTCATGTTTGTTGCAGTTACCTACACATGTGTTAATACTGCCACAGATCCTGTATTGCTCTCTTCGAAATTGGATCCGCCATTTGCGGTTCTGCACCCACGTCAAACGCCCTCATCGTCGGTCGCGCTATTGCTGGTCTCGGCTCCGCTGGTCTGTTTTCCGGAACCGTAGTCATCATCGTACACACGATTCCATTGGTAAAGCGGCCAATGTTCCAAGGACTCTTTGGCGCAGTTTTTGGAATCTCGTCTGTCATTGGACCGTTGCTCGGGGGTGCATTCACAGACAATGTAACTTGGCGATGGTGTAAGTGATATATTGTTGATCCTATGCGATATGTAAGCAATAGATATTAACTTCACGCGCTTCAAGGCTTCTACATCAACCTGCCAATCGGAGCAGTCGTCCTCACGTGTCTGTTCTTCTTCCTCGATATTCAAAGCACAAACCTTGCCAAGGATCTTACACTCCGCGAGCAAATCTCCCAACTCGACCCCATCGGCACATTATTCTTCCTCCCAGGGATCATCTGTCTCCTCCTTGCTCTGCAATGGGGTGGTATAGAGTACCCGTGGAGCAGTCCCCGAGTACTCGTCTGCCTAATTCTCGGAATCATCTTCTTACTCGCCTTTGTCGCCGTCCAAGTCTGGAAAGGGGAATTGGCGACAATACCTCCACGAGTGATCACACAGCGCTCAGTTTTCGCAGCAGTATGGTACGCATTCTTCTCGGGCTCGGCCATGATGGTTGTAGTCTACTATGTACCCATCTGGTTCCAAGCAGTCTTGGGTGTATCAGCTGTAGGCTCCGGGATCCGCACTCTAGCCCTTGTGCTGCCTTTGGTAATTGGGAGTGTTCTAGGCGGCGCTGTTACTTTCAGAACGGGATACTATACTCCGGCCATGATTGTCGGCTCGCTGGTTCTCAGTATCGGCGCAGGTCTGCTGACAACGTGGAACGTCACCACGAAGCAAGCGGAATGGATAGGATACCAAGTCATTTTTGGGTTCGGTCTTGGACTTGGGATGCAGCAGGGGAATATGGCCATCCAGACTGTGCTGCCGAGAAATGATGTATCAACTGGTACCGCACTAGTGTTCTTCGGACAGTCACTAGGAGGTACGGTGGCTATCTCAGTAGCGCAAAACATCTTTGCGTCGAAGCTCGGAGATTATTTGGGAGGTATTGGAGGTCTTGATGTGGCTGCTATTATCAATGCTGGAACTACTGGGCTGCGACACTTCGTTCCACCAGAGCTGTTGTCGCAGGTTCTGGATGCGTTTAGCAGGGCGCTTGTGAAGACGTTCTATGTTTCTCTTGTAACGAGTTGTGTTGGAATAATCGGGGCAATGATCATGGAGTGGAGGAGTATCAAGAAAGGCGAGGGCCAGGGCGAGAAGAAGATCGATAGTGAAATTGCGGATATGAAGGCATAGGAGTTGGGACCTGGGTAATATATGAGAGTAATTTCATGGACTTGCACGCCGTATACACTTCATAATACCATAAACAACTTCTCCGCCTTGCGGCTTCTTCTGTATAATGCCTATCATGACTATCACATCCGTTAAAGAAATTAGGAGGACAGAAGCAAAATATCGAATTAAGGCTCACAAACGAGCTCCCTAGATTCTGTGATTTCTGTGTTCTTAAACTCCCAATTCGCCCTTCCCTCTCGAGAAACCGGAACGTCCATAACGAGAGCCTGTAGGTTTCGCCCTTGCCTTAAGTGTACGCATGTAATGCTAAAAATAAAATCGCGTCAAGTTGTTCTAGAAACTAGGGGAGGCCGAATGGTCACTCGAAATCCGGAGAGAGGAACGTTGCGCGCAGAAGTTGTTGGGTGCTGTGGAGGATGGAAAGTGCAATTTTATAGAGACATCCACGCTACTCAACCATTTTCGCAGAGCTATCAGCGATACTATACTACGAACCCAAAGAGACTAGGAAAGAAAAACAGAAGAAAGAAGAAAAGTAAAGAACTGCCATCACAAAGAAATCTGTAAATCTCGTAAATCCCACTTTGCCCTCCCAGATTTTCCTCCTTGCATGAGGTGCGGAAGACTCCTATTAACATTCGGATGAACAAGCCGAGATGCAGTGTTGCCTTCAAGTGTATATATGACAGCCCTCGTTTCTATATCGAATCCCTAGAACGAGTGCGAGAGTTCTATATCGAAGACAATAGCAGTATTAAAACACATTAGAGTGTGGGGTTGGCGAGGTTGGAATGTCCATGTAAAGATTACGCGTTGTAGCTTCCAGTGAAATTGACGTGGTATGTCGAACGAAAACGAATCTGTTGAGACTGGACGAAGGAAGAAGATGCCACGGGTGTCTGAAAGGGCGCCATCCCCATTGCTCGACAACCTTTAGTAGACCTGTTAGTAAATCCTCGGCGTGTGCACCAACTGTACTGATGACGGTAGTGATGAGGCTACTATCTTACAGAAACAGAAGTTGGAATATATATGCTAAATATTAAAGTGTGGTTCCCCGTGGCAAGAGTGGTGTAATGTCGAATGCAGCCTCTGCGCGGAACCTGTGTACGACGATGTGTTCTTTGTCGCCAGGACTGAATGGTGCAACGTATAATCATGGAATGGACGTTTGGCTATCCACGCTGCAAGACAACCTTCGCTCAACGCATCAGTAATCGATACGTTCATATGTCGTGACATATGGAAGCAAAAGTAGAATGTCGACATGACGGGCATAGTATGGTCTTCTTCCAGGATAAGGTTGATACGAAATCAGTTGTAGCGTCTGCTCGGAACCTGGTTGGAGGTCTTCTTGAAAACCAATCGTGATCGTAAGAGGGGGACATGAGTATATGGATAGCAGAATTCCAAGATCTGCGATGCCTAGGACTGAAAAAAATCAGCCCCAGTGCTAGATTTCCAGGAATTGAATCAGTGGCGGCCGGCAAGGGTATCCATTTCTCGATAATCACTCAAGGCGCTATATCCATATTCAAATTCATAGTTTTGCCTCCGTCGCAATAGGAACTCCCATAACGATATCAAAGCTTTCTACGAGGCGCCCTCTCCCAAAGTACCCTTGCATCCGGCGTAGTGTATACCCACGACGAGGGTTCCCGTGTCCGAAAATTTCGTGAACATGCACGCTCATGTTACTGTTATGGTTGGAAAGCCAGCCGGTATGCGAATAGCACCAACCTCTTTGAAAAATTCTCTAGGAACGCTGTCAGTGATGTAGCGAATTGTTACTGCGCATGCCAAGACATCCTATTCTGGCCAGCCACAGAGATACGCAACTTCCTAACGAGACTTCTCGCTCCAGCACAACGTCGATGATACGGTAGCTGGAGGAGCCGGCGAAAGTGGAGCCAAGTGTTTATAGAGCTGAGTTGGTTGAGACAGGTATGTCGATAAACACCTTACGCCGGAGAGGGTACAGACGTGCCCGTCCAACACGTCTTCTAGAAGTTGATGGCCAACCGCGTTGAATGTAACCAGAAGGAGTAGTCTGGTGGGAGAACATAATCCTTCGCGGACCACTGACAACATGGTTGTGATTGGTCACCAAGGTCCTACCAATATAGTAGTACCACCCTCTTTGATAGATTCTCTAGTCACCGAAATTAGCGGCAAGACAAACGTTGCTTCCTTGCTGGACCGTCAGGACATGGGAAGTTGTTCCACGCCTCAGAATATGTTGTGGTTCGAGACGGGTATGTCCATAAACACAGCTAGCCTCGAACTCCTCTTAGATAAACATCCACCACGTTGTTTGCGAGCCGAAGTTCAAACACGTAGAATGCGTGAATAAGTGTTGAGAACCAAACCGTAAATGGTTTTAGTAGGGAAAGTATACCAGGAGCCAGCCTAGAGGAAATAGCACCATGCTATTGGGCAGTTGTCCTGGTTCAGAGATCAACATCGGTCCGTTATACATTGTCTAATATATCATGGAAAGATGTGGATTCGGCATTTTTTTGGACTAAAGAACTACAAGGCCGAGGTAGGTATGTCCAGAATATGAATACACTTCAGCCTAACAGAACGTAGCCGGGATCCATGTTAGAAATCAATGATAGCGGAAAGAACTTATTCTTCTATCATTTGGTATATACCACTTTTTATGGTGCATTAACTGGAAACAAACATCAGCGATAGACCTGGAGGCGCTCTAGATGGCGTGCGTCAATTTTGTATGGCGATCCAGCATTGTTCCCGACCAGGGTGTAGATCAGTACCGGGTTGAGGCCAATACATCCATATAAAGTCTTAGTTACGGACTGGTCTGATCTTAACTAATGGCTTCCTAACTAATGACCAGAGTTTTTTTTGGGGATGCAGTGCTAGGTATGATGAAGAAACGTGTATAGCTACAGCCTCTTTCTTGAACTCTATAACAAGGACATAAGCGAATGGCGACACCAGTTCTCCTCGTACTAGACACTGTGACACCAATCTGGCAATCGAGGTAATTGGTGAAGAATTACATCTGCTTTGAAATGGGCATATCCAAAAAAATGTAGAAACACGACTGGTGGGTCATAAAATATTTCACGTGTCGTCGTCGGTATCCTGCCGCAGGTCCAATATTTCTCTCGCGCCACGGTTGTATCCGAAATGCAGTATGTGCTCGGAAAATCTGATAATAGCTTCGACTTTGCGGGTATGTCCAACCTAGATGTAGAATATCCTGAGAACAGATATCAGCGATGAGCAAATTTTATTAGAAGGACGAATGACGTATATTGTCCCTGGAGGGCGGAGCATCAGGAAAACAACCATCAGGATCCGGAAAAAGTCCCCTTCGTAGCCCCTAGGTGCATAAAAAGCCCCAGTCGCCTCGACATCGGTGCATCCATAAAGATAAAGAAGGAAGAAGGCCGGGCTGCATGGCCTTGCATATGGAGGCGGATGCATCCTACTGGAGGACCGCCATAGATGTCGCCGACGTAGAAAGTCGCAGTTCTGTTCAACTCGCGCGCAAGATCGTAATGCCATCGGCTGCTGACGTTGAAGCTCCAGCCTTGGTGGCAAATTATCTGGGAAGAATGATCAGCGACGAATTGGCACACCCTTTATCAGATGGCTGGGACCTCAATCCAATCGCCTCCTTCCAGTATAATCCATGGGCCGGGGCATTCTCCGGGATAGAGCTGGACTACAAAGCCGTCATAAAGCTTGGGGACACTATGAGGCCTATATGCCAGATTACGAAGTGAATAGTAATGAACCACGGGACCAGAAGAGCAGGCCCTGGTTTAATGGCTCGACAACTTTAAGTCAAGGATCATGATGTCGCCCTTGCAGTCGAAATGCAAGCGACCGTAGGCATCACGCGACCGTAGGCATCACGCGACCGATCATGATTGTAATGTTATATGCTGACCAGATGCATCAGCTGCTACTCAGAACATCTCTGAGTGCGGCGATTTTGATACCGAGGTCAAAAGTCTTTCAGCTTCCATGTTCCCTCAGAGTTGACAACCCGAGGCAACCTTGGTAGAGCGATATCAATCCAAAAGTCAACTATAGGTCCAAGAACATCATGGAGCCCAAATCCCAGCTTCCGAAGTGCAAAGTAACCCACCAACTAAGGTTGAGGAAGATGGGACTCGATATAACCGAGCTAGTTCGTCGCCGGTATGATTGAATCACAGACGACTCTAGGCGCCATAACGCCACCCAAGGTTGTAGAATTTCATCTCGGAATGCATCAGCGAAGTTCAAACATGTCGAGGGCTAGGCATCGAGAAGTCATGCCCATGCTAGCGGTTCAATGGATCGTCGTCAACCCGAGGTAGTCTCAGCATATATATTTGGATTTTGAACCCCTCCGTGATCCTGAGTCTTTCATCAAGTATTCGATGTTCTTTCGTCTAGGACTTATAATATTGAACAAGTTCTAGGCCGAATTCCGTAGCCCCGAAGTTGTGTAAGTTGTGTATTGTCATATCATCGGCAAAGTTAAACCGCCAACGTCCGCGAAACTCGTAACGCCAACCGACGGTGTCAAACTTCTTCTTGAGGATACAAATAAGCGATTCTCAGCGAAAGATATCGGCTTGGGACAATAACAGGGATAGATCCAAGTAGATCCAAGTAAATCCAAGAGCGAATCTGGATCCGTGCAGAAGTAAGCAGCATCCTCGTTCACAGAATACGCGCATTGCCTGAAACTCCAAAAGCAGGCGCTCGTGTTGGCGCAGACATGCAGACCACAAAGTCCTCTAGAACGCCAGGGATGACATCAGGACCATATCCTCGCATATGAAGTTGATGATAGTGGATACATGACGGATGCAGACTTTCAGTTGGCGTATAATTGAAGACCGATTTAGCTAAGTCACCGCTGGTGTTAAATCGCATGCGGCCCTGAAAGCAGAAACGCCATCCTAGGTGGTAGAAATTCATCTTGAGAAATATATCAGCAGGTCTCTAGCAGAAGATAGTTGCTAGCGTGCAGTAAGAGGAGGTGTGCAGGTTGAAGAAGCGGGTAAGAAGTCCAATCCGGTAACAGCCAAGAGAATGCAGAGCCTTTCCAGCGCTACTTGGAAATGGCAATTCATATATGGACTAGCCGCCACATTTGACCATAGAATTCATAGGCAGAATGTGTCTCGACACTGTTGACCAAGGAAGATACGTCATGGAAAGGCTCCTTAGATAGCCCTACAAGCGCGACACCATGGGTGGTGATTGCTGAAATCAATTCCAAGGGAAGGAGAACCAGCCCACTTGAGTGAGTTCCTTCGGGGGAAGTTATCAGCGAGATGGTGGTACATAACGTTGAGTTTCAACGAGGTTTAGGCGGGAATCCGGACTCCACATGTGGACCACACGCTCCCTTTGATCAATGACTGCCCGCATTTGACGCGCAGTGCGCGGGGAAGGGAGGAGGTTAAAACCTCAGCGTTATGTGTGCCCATTTGTCGACGGCGATACATGTAGAGCCAGCCAGCATATACCAGTGTCGTCCAGGAAGTTGTCAGCGAGATACGACCAAGTGCAAGGTTCGTAGTGCAGTCATTAGTGAGTGCCCCAATCCATCCAGAGGAGAAAGAGAGCGAGTTGACATGACAGGGAACGATATATCTCCAAGATCTACAAGGTATTCCATACCCTGGCCCAATAGGCTATTTTACTGTTTGGTCGAAAATTTATGGTAGGAAATCGATGCCCGGAGTCATCGAACCCGAAAATACGCCAAGTGACATACCCATTCGCCAGAGAGTCCCAGCAATCAAGCCCTGTTTCATTCAAATCTAGGAAATGATTGCTGAGGTAACCGGAACCATATGCCCAGTACAGCCAGGGAGCATGAACAAGTTCCTTTGCATCGAACCGTCAACGAAGTTCGTTGAGGTAAGTTAACGAAGTGACGGAGATCATGGGAAGTGTCGAATCCGGCGGAGTAAAAGGATCAGCGGGTGAGCTATTGGAAAGTGGAATCCGACCAAAAACCAGCAACTCCCGTTGGAGATCGTCGAACATGTATATGCGACGAAGAGCGGATCCCTTGGCTCGGCCATGTGGAAAGTAGTTTGCCCATAATCGTGGGACAATGCAGTGTAGGTCGACGAAATGAGTGCTGCAGACACTAGGCCCGTCGATATAGAACCAGCCAAAGTGTTCGAGCGGCTTTGTGTTCATAGTCGTTAGCGAAACCCAGAAAGATGTGACGGTGAAATGACTGAAATCACAAGAGCTCTCGAAAAGGTCTGCAGGTGTAGCCGGACGAGGCGCTGAAGGTAGCCCGAGTTTGTGAAATAACCCGCATCTCTAGTTGCTGATCATCAAACCCAGACATGCGGCGCTAAAGACACCCACTCGGCTCGGGTTGTATGAAGTAGAGTGCCCCAAGGACCAAGACTAAGTCATGTAGGCAGACGGAATGAATACTGCGGAAAACTTGTCCATCGCCAATGTCATCGTAAAACCAGCCGGGTCGCTCCAATGGCTCAGTAGGGAATTCGTCAGCGAGATTCGAAGTGATATGCTCAACGAAGCGATAAAGAGCATGTGTCATAGCCGCGCCTGTGAAGACTACCAGCCTTCGATCCTATGCTCGTAGTAAAGCGCCATAAATCTTCGCTGAAATGGGGCATGCCACCGGTGGTACCAGCATTCAGGAACTGATCCCTGGCAAGCGTGACACCATGAGTGCTAATCTAGATAGATGTATCGGATATCAAGGAACACCATTCAAAAATCTTTCCGAAGCCGGCAAGGAGATTCTCAATCATGGTCCTTTAACCAGACAACTCTGTAGCTGGGCTCCATGTTATATTAAGCAGGGTAGAATCCACTAGCCACCCCTTCGTATGGTCCGGCGTGATATATTCCAGGTAATCACAGGCCTTGCTGTCTTCGTCCAATGCGACGTCGTCCATCCGGATGTGGTGGGCTCCAATAAAGTCCAGTGTATCGTAGCAGAACCTGCTCTGGTGTTGGACGACCTGCAACATGAAAAGGTTAGTGGGCAGCTCAAATGCAAACGGGTTGGAAAGATAGAGTGGTATGCTGGAGGTGTGGTTCTTACGTTCTGAGCAATGCCTTGCGGGGATGGTTGCCGGTCCGAGACGGAGTGCGTAATTGCGGCGTATCAGCACATCTTTGATCCATTTCGTGGCAAGTTCAAGTCCCAAAGAAAAGGAATGTGTTCACGCAACCTTCGACACCGAATAAGAGAAATCGCAAAGCTTACCTGGTTCCAGTTCAGCGGTCTAACAACCAACTTATCCCCCTCTACATCATCATAGTTCCCAGACTTCGGATGCATCCGACCAAGCATCACCGTTACTCCATCTGCCGTGAACGTGGCATAGTCTCCTGCCATCCGGATAATCCTCAGTTCTTCCAGCTTCAGCTTGAACCATGCTCCTTTAGGATCACCATTCTTAATTCTCTCCTCGCACCAGTTGTCGAGCTCCTCATCTTTCCATGCATCCCCGCACAAGTTCCAGAAGCGAGCTGCCGCCATAGTATCATACACGACCGATCGGTCACATCCACCTTCAAGGACAGCAAATCGCACCATTTCAACATTCGGCGTCTTCCCTAGTCTCCGATTATGATTAAACAGCTCCACAACCTCCAGATTCCCCGTCAATACCGCTTCCCTCCTTCCCTCTAGCACCAGCCTCCTGCATTCATCATCTGCCCAGTCGACACTCATCGCTGTGATCCACAGCAAGAATCTCAAGAATTGTAATTTGTTCGTTGTCCAAGGCCCCCGGAAGAGCTTGACAGGCAACCTCCCCTTAACCCACGCCAGCACTGGCAAGTGGCTCCTTGTAAACAGCATCCGGGTTGCATCCTCGAAATCTGGCGGCCACTGCTTGTCAAAGCAGCCGGTATCCTCTGTCTTTCCGCACAGACATCCATTATTCCCCCAGGTCTTGAGTACCCATGACTGGAAGTACGGCCATGTCATCCATTGGGAGGCGAAGATGCGAGTTTGCGCGCGAGATTGCTCGGAACGCGAGGAGAGGGTATCGGTGGTGGTGAGGTAGGTGGTGCAGACAGCGTTGTAGATGTAGTTATCGGCCAGCTTTGCGGCTATGTAGGGCGACGCGTCTACGAGGGAGAGGTTCAGATCGGAGAGGAAGAAGATTGGTTGCAGGAGCTCGGCGGGGAGGAGCTCAAGAGGCGATAGAGGCATTATGAGAATATTGCTGCTTGGTGGGTTGGTGGGTTGGTAATGCGAAGCTTAAAGCTGCGTGGAAGGCTCGAGCCGGGAGAGCTGCCTGGCGTTGACGCGTTCGACTTGGTGTCGTGAAAGCGCAATGCAAAAGAGAAGAAATAATCGAGAGCTGAATAGCCTAAACGTGATTTTCCTTCATGAAGTAGATATAGAAACGTGAAGTAGACGATTGAAGCCTAATCTCGGGGACCGTCTCACCTCCGCGGCTTCAAGACATGAGAGCCGGCTAAAATTGAATCGTTCGATTTAGAGTTCAAAGGATATGCAAAATAGTAGTAGCTATCCCAGAGCTGGAGAACTGCAGAACTGCTCTGTCATTAGGTAGTCTGAGGTTTGAGGTAATTTGTGGTTGTGCTGAAGCGGGATCTCGGGGGTGTCATCTCACCTCCGCGCTTGGCGATAAGGTGGGGTCAAGATACGAGGTTGACGATGTCCTAAAACATGGTAGCATATCATCTAACCATGGGATTTGTATGGAGCTGGCAAAATATTGCTTTCCAGTGCTAACAAACAGGGCGACTTTAACAAGGAGTTATGTGCATAGAGCAGTAATTTTCGCGCTTCTAGATTGCTGAATCTAACGTTACAGGGATTTGAATATAAAAGAGCAAAATGAAATTCTAACTCCCTAAAAGGTTCACAACTGTTGCTCAGGCACGCCTTCTTCAATCGCTGTAGTCCACTCGCGGACCGACTTCACTTCGTCTGCGATGATTGGCCAGATCAGTTTGGTTGCGGCATCCTTATGAGCATTCGAAAATCCGGCCGTTGCATCAGTTCTGTGATAAAGCCATTCCGTTAATATGGCGAAAGACAAGATCAGGGCAGTTGATTGACCTACAGTAGTGTTACGTGATATCCGCTAGCAGATGTACAGTTAGCCCTTGTTTTACCTAGTGCAGTCTCGTTATAGAAGAATAAAACACTTACAGCTCTCGTGCATATCTTGCTGTAGACTCGACACAGGTGTTCGCGATCATTCCCGCAATTACTAAATGGGTGATCTCGCGCTGGTGTAGCTGGTAATCTAAGTCGGTGTTGGCGAATCCACTAGCAACCAAGTTTCTCATGTTAGCGTAAGGTAACTTGACACCTAGTAACAAGAATGATGTATATCGATTCAGTCTTTCATAGCTCGTCCGTTCCTGCATCCGTTATTTTAGAACTCACCTGCTGTTCCAGTGCTTGCTGACCACCACATCCCTATTTCCCAACACATCTGGCTCGAGGCCATCAAAGATTTCCGCACCCCAACTTCCTTCTTCAATAGCCCTGGAATCAGCAATACCTGATGTCGTAGCGTTCATATGATTCCACCCTTCGTAGTTTCCTTCCTTCCACGTCTGATGCAACGCATAGTAGATGGGGATATGGACCCTACGAGCCACACTGACAAGTTCCTTCAAGTGAGAGATGGTACTTGTCGCAGTCAACGATTCGCTAACAAAGCTGTGGATTTTACCGTCAGGATGAAGGAATTCATTGTAAACATCAATGAGGACTATAGCACTGTTTGGCGAGATAGGTCCTGAACGAATGGGGAAAGACATTGCAATGTTGGCATATCAATTCTTTTCGTTGACTAATTTGAGTTATTTATATGTGAGATGTTAATGGGCGAGTAAAACTCGGTTTTGGAGCCTTTGATATGGAATGTTCATCATTGTGATGATTAGTGAACCTTGATGCACGATGACCTCTAGAGCATAGACCCATGATCGTTTTGCGTAGTTATTCAATGGGCTGCTTGGAGGCTTCTTCATCGGCTATGGAGCAATATTTGTTCCGACTGCCAGGAAGTAATGTACCGACGGCGTTCATGAGTCAAGCTCAGACTTTGTTACAGGCGTGAAAATTAAGTGGCCTGTAACGACAACCTCAGTGAGGATTTGAGGAATTGAATTAATCTGCAAAGATGGTTTTTGAGCTGTAATCTTACTCACTCTACCCATCAGAGCATATAGAGAATGCCTTTTTCACTTTAAAAATAGCAAACATTCGATAATCCCGACTTTAGTTCGTTAACCGACGGCACTGGAGCCTACTCTATTAACTAATAACCCAACCTAATTCAATTTAAATCAATGCTTTTAGCGGTTAATTAGATATGAGTAGCACTCCCCACTTCATTTGAATATCCGCTATGAAAGGCCTATCGCAGCCTAGAAGCGAGCGGCAGGCCCGACTGTGCATTAGTAGGAAGAGCTCCACTAGGTACTACTGAGGTGCCTTGGACGTTGTGCTTCTCCCCAATCCAGAAAACTACAACATTGCAGCTTCAACCTTGTTCGGGGAATCGACTCCGCGTAGTTGTAGGTCCCTAGTGTACATCTACGCGTAGCTAGTTCTCCTAACAAGGCCTTCCTCTATGCGCCACTCCAGCCAAGTAATTCTGCTCCTGCCTATCGCTACCCAGCATCACGATAGAACTAGATGCGATAAACCTCGGTGCATGACAATACCCTAGACAATCATTTTGAAGAAGTAGCGGTGTGTGTAGTCCCACAGAAATACGACACGACCTGCAGTTCAACCAACCGTAATGGATACTTATCACCATTCCACAAGCCTCCCAACAATCTCAGATTACTCAACATCCTGACTTCAGCCTTCTTGGCTGTTAACCAATAAAAAATGGCGTCAATGAGACATCTCGCAAACAATACGTAAATGAGGAAAGCGGCTTCAATGCCCTACCTTCCATGAGGTTGTTTATAACCCATCCTTTCTTCTGGTCTATTATCCGCACTGTGAAAAAGCTATTCACTTCTTCACTCCAGAACATAGCTCTACCATTTGATAGGATGAGCTCTTTGAAGAATATTGTCTGGGTTGGAGTAAGAAGCTACTATTCAATCCACCGGTATACCGGCTAACCTACCGCAGGCTGGCAAACTCGGCCTTCCAATACTAGAAAAGGTCCTCGGCACTGGAAAGTTCAATATCAAGCTGCTCGTTCGGAATCCAATCTCCACATATTCGCTTCCACCAGCGCTCTCGTCCGTCCATCAAGTCGACTATACAGATCACAAAGCTCTCGTTCAGCACCTCCGTGGTCAAGATGCCGTAATTGTGTTCACAAGTTTTATGCCGGGGAACGGACTTGACACAAAGCATATTGCGCTCGTCAACGCCGCCATAGACGCTGGTGTGAAATACTTCATTCCTTCAGAATGGGCGTTAGACACCGCTGGCATTATGGGACATGCTAGTGATAAGCATGGGCCTACACTACCGACTGATATGGTGTTGGCGGCGAAACGCGTGAGCCATAACTATCTCCTGTGCCGCGCGTCGGAGGGAAAGATCAAATTCGCCGTGGTTTATCCAGGAGTAATGTTCGAGAACGGTGAGCTATTCTTCCATATTCAATGCAGTCAATTTTTTGAACCAAGACGTGTTCATATATCTAACGAAAACAGGTTTCCAAAACAGAATACTCAGATTCGATTTCTCCGCTCATACCGCGTCGCTCCCAGATAACGGCATCAATCCCTTTCCAGCATCCACTCTATCTACCCTCTCCAAAGTCATTGTATCACTTTTCACGAACCCTTCTCTCATATCCAATCGTTTCTACCACGTAACAGACGGTGTTCTCACCCAACAAGACATTTTTCGAGTTGTTGAGAAGGAATCAGGTGTGCCGTGGACGAGGACTTCGTTCTCAACCGAGAGTGTAAGGAAGAGTGCGGTGGAAAATATTCAAAAGGGCATATTTGGACCGAGAGAATTTGTGGATAGTTTGATGACGCCTTTCTTCGGGGGTTTGCAGGTATTCACCAATGTAGATAATGAGGCGTTGGGCCTTAAGTTAGGAGAGGTAGACTTGTGGGAGGAGGTTGTAAAGCTGGTAAGACAGCAGTTGTAAATCGATCTTGTCTGCCCGACTTGGTTACTGAATTTAACGTACGCAAGGTGCATGAAACGTAAAGAGAAAGGTTTCTTTTGTGTGTCTAGCCTACGAATAGTGTAGCTAACTTACAGTATGATAATTGTGTACGTTTATTGAGTATACATTGAGAGCGCAATACAGATTCGATTTTCTATCGTAAAGACGTTGGCAAAGATAAAGCATCGTGTCGCATTGTATTGTGCTGAAAATACTTGTTAGGATAAACAGCATGGTTTGTATTGGACGACCTGACTTGGCTTATAGACCTATTACTCTGTTTCTTGTCAAAAGGGTGAAACCTACATCTACACGTCTTGAAAATGACGTTAGTAATCTCCAGCAACGCTTAACGAGACAAAATGCAAAATACAGGTAATGTGTTTTGAAGACTAATAGCTCCTCAAGTTATCGTTGGAGCGCCTTCGGCCATCTATCAGAATTATCCCGCCGAACAGATTTGGCGAAGAACACTGTACCTACCTAAAGAGATGTAGACAGAGTGCTACTAGACATAGAACAATCTGTTGACTCCTCAAATCGAACTACGCTAGGCAGTGCTGCACCAAAGTAGTATTTTGGGTGTAGAATTTAGCTTGTCACTAAACTTTATGTGCGCGACTGTATATGGTTTGTTGCACATGATTGAAACGTTCACAATATCACAGCTTGGGCAACATATTGATCCGGAAGAAGCATGAGGTTATACACAAACACAGGACTTCAGAGACCAAATAACTTCGGCCGCAATCGAAAACCACGGAAGCACCAGACCAAAAGCAACAATATCCTACTCCATCAGTCCCGAATATACGCCTTCCCATCGGCGATTTTATTCTTCGCAACCTTGAACAAATGCGGATCCTCAATCTCCTCCAAGGTATCCACATAAATGCCAAAAGGAGCATCCCAGCTTGGGGCAATATTGATGCGATACTTCCTCCTTCCTCCCTCATGGTCTCTGCTACGCCGACCCCAGTCATGTCGCAAGGAATTGCCATTGGTGGGAATGTGCCCTTCGAGTAATGCCATCAGTTTCGTCATTTCAGAGCATAAGACCGTTAGTGCTCACCTCTTCCGATCCTGCTACCCTTTTCATAGGGTTTGTACTCATCACCTGCGTAGTAAGCCATGGATCCCAGCCCCCTCGCCGTTGTGGGTTTCACATATCGAAAGCTGGGTCGCTTGATGCACTCTTCTTCTGCGTGGATCGGATAAGTTGACGATCGAGACGTACTAGGTTTTCGAAAAGATTCATGTAGACTTGAAGGGATGTGATCTCGAACTTTCTGAGAGTCAGTATCAATGTAGTACTTCAAGTAAGACCGGTACTTTTCTTCGTAGCTGGAAGTGGCGGAACGGTGAGTGTAATACGATTCGTACGAGTATGTCTTTTGTGGAGAGTGTCGACGGCCTCGGCTCATAGGGTTCCCGTTACTACTAAGCATGGACTTGCTGTACATGTTGTGAGTGATTTCTTAGTTAACAACACCATGGAGTGACTGGAAAGTTTTTGGAAATCGAACGATTGCAGATATTATATTCTGATTCTTGAGAGCGCATAAATACAGCTGGGATATCCGAACAAACTTCGATGATTCTTCAGCAATTAGTTTGATGTACAGTATGCCAGTGTCTTCTGACCTGGAGGCGTTAGCAAGTTCCGGTTTGGGAGAGCCACATAGACTTACAGTGCCCATTACGAAACTGTAACTAACGTAAAACCGTGTGCAGCTGGGTTTCGCTAATGGGTAGATTGTGATTACGATTGCGACGAAATGCCAAGGCGAAAAAATAGCTTACGATCGGAGTAATTTCCCTAGCATCCAATGTGCGAAAAGAAGAGCCGGCATCACTGTCAAAGCAACAATAGCTGAAAAACATTAGCATTTATCGTACATGATTTCAAGCGTGAATGGGTTGTTACCTGAGAAGCCTTCATACAGCTTCCATAAGATTCCGGAAGCGATCTCATCGCGATCCATATTGGCGACGTGTTCCTGAAGCCGTGACGCTTTATCGGGTAGTCCCAGGCCAAGCCCGAGGTACAAGCCGACAATGATGTACTCCATTATAACCTGCATACACAGCTGGATTGTAACAGACCCACTAATAACGTTGAATCTCTGGCTTCCCCTCTCGAACGCGAAACACATCATGTAGACAACATCAACAAGGAAGAACGGCATACTCAGCACCACAGTCGTAAGAATCTTAACTTCCGCGGGATCCGCGAGGTAGAGTCGCGCTGAAATAACAGTGGTTGCCCATATTAGGACAACGAAACATGCGCAGTAGAGGGCAACACCAGCCTTAGTTGCCTCGGTTGCCTCGAAAGATGAGCCATCGTAGGAGTCCGGATCGATGCCGCCGGCGATGATGAGAATGAGAGATACAATGAGCGGTATATGGAGAAGGATAAGGAACCATTGCATGCGCCTGCCTTTTGGTCGGGTTGTGGTGTTTAGTAAGGAAGCCGTCGTCATAAATAGGGGCGCCAGCCCCAGTTCCGTAAGAATTGCGACACCGCTTTCTAAAGTTGAGTTGGGTACAGCTGGGATGGGTATAAGTTCAGTTGCCGCTAGATCGATTGACACCTATAGCCGTCAATATGGGTTGTGGAATATGTTTCGAGGCTAGGGCTAATATACCTGGGTAAGCCGGCAGAGCGATAACACGATCAAACAAATCCATGGCGTGGAATGGCCCAATCCGTGGCGCACCGCTACATAGATGGCTACGCAGAGATAGATAAAGTAGATAATAAGTGTGACGATGTTGACGATACCGGGATAGCTGACCATTGCAGCATCGTGCCCATGCGTGAGCATGAGTTGAGGTTTGAGACGACAACAGAAATTCGAGGTTACGCGCCCAGCCTTGCCTTACGTCACTTCGCTTGGCACCTGGGCATTTTATGATCTACCACCGATGGTATAACTTCAGGTTACTGCGACTTTCCACACATAACAAATTAGCAGGGGTGCAAATATAATAAGCTTAGTAAGTTTAGTAAACAGATTTGTTAAAGTTTGCAGGCAAACCATGCATGCATTTTGACCATGTAAAATATTAATTAAACTTATTTGTTAATATTGATATTATTGTGTCTTACTGAGATCATTACGCTCTTTTACTATTACTTGTTGAAGTTAGCAATGTTGTATATAGCTTCTATTCTTGTACCTTGCTATAGGTAAGATACTAGAGCTGACGCGCAGAGTAATTTTCGCACTAAGGACAGTGGAAGACTTGAAGTAACAGTTTGTAGTACCTAACTATATGCAAGAGTAGGATAGATGAAGCTTTAAAAATCTTAGTAGGACAAAGGCATTCTGATATGCGCAAGGAACAGGGATTAAGAATGCAAGGTTAGGTAAGGCAGAACGAAAATAAAAATTCAAGGAGAGAATTAAGAACGCTTTTCTGAAGAGGAAAGGCAATTGCAGTTCGGATGTTGCGGCTGCGGCTGCGTTTCTTTAATGTATAGTGTGGCAAACGACATTCGCAATAGTTGCATTATAGATTAGTCACATTACTACACAGATATATCACTAACTGTTGCAGATATTGGAACTTCTCCTCCCTCGCCACTTTATTAATACTCTCCGTCACTGGCCCAAAAATATCCCATACAGGTAAATACTTCTTATCCAACCAATGTTCGCTCTCAATATAATCGAACGACCGCTTCATCTTATGCCGGTCCTTCTAGAGAGGACCTATTAGGCGAGACCAAAGAGATTGGTAGTAACGATTTTGAGAATGAAGAGAGGAATGCCAGTGAGGGCTGAGAGAACGAGGAGATGGGAGTTGAAGTGTCTACTGATGGGCAGCGGTGTTATGAGGAGAAAAGGACCTAGGGGGTTTTATGTTTTTACCTTGCTTAAACTGTAAGGCTATATATGATCAAGTGAAGTCGTGATAAATGCAGTGATATACATCTAACATAAACCACATTCTAAGCTGCAAAGAAATCGTGCTTTGAGAAACCATCTACTTAATATCATAGTATAGCTATTTGACGTGGACATATATACGCGGACGAACTAATAAACAAGTCATAGCAACTGATTATCTACTAGTTAGAACCTCGCCATTATAAAACAAGATACAATAGTAGTAAACAGTTGGCCATGTGAAGCGAGGTATCGACCAAACACAAGACTTGTTCCGTGGACATGGAAATCTGCTGGCTGATTCAATGCAGAACAAGGTTTGTACAACCCATCTCCTTGAAAATCTCAGGACATTGCGAAATTATTTGGGTTTAGAACTGAGTTTACAGGAATTCCGGAGCTAGATGGAATGAAATCCCTAAGATATATCCTCAAACCGGGATCGCACGCATAAACATACGTGCCCCGAATCCCCCGTGTCATTAGTACGGCGTAAATCTGCGTGATGAACCGCAGCAGATCATCATCCGAGTAGGTCCTGCCGAGAGCCCGATTGTTCTCCTTGCCCTTCTTGTCAAAGTAGGAGTCGCGATCGATGAAAAGACGCCTTCGATCTGGATCGAAGCGCAAATCAAGACCAATGATGACGCCAACATAGTTCAGATCATATCCCTGAACCGTGTGAATTGATCCCACTTCCTCGAGCGCATTACTTGAAGCAACCCAGTCAGTCGGGGTACTGTTCCAGCGGAGCTGCGTTTGACCGATTTCGATGTCAAAGGCGTTCTTGTCCTTCTGGGTCTTCCACTCCCACGCGTAACCGGCGACCATGCGGGAAAGGCCCACTTCAGCATTACGTTGAAAAATTTCGTCTCGCATTTGTGCAACAGTATCGAAAGTTCGAAAATCGTATTCTCCAAAATGCAGTCTCACTCGCGGAACCGAAACAGGACGAGGATCAAGAATCCAGCGAACGTAAGACACGAAGTCTGATCCTGCTTGCACGCGCATCTGAGTCCGAAGCTGATAATGCCGGCCCGACGCACGAGTATCGGCGACGAGGTCCGACAGCAGCTCCGGGGGCAAATCGGCTGGTCGGACGCTCTGCACCGCGTCCAAGAGAAAGATCTGATGCCGACTCTTCATCCGTATCCAATCAAGCTGGGTCTTGCTGGTGTCATCCCTGCCGAAGAGAGCTTTTGTAATTGTTACAAACTTGGCGTTAAGCGCTCCTGATGGCTGGTTGGCACGTTGGTTAAGCCGATGAGTCTCGTCAACTAAGAGCAGATCGAAAGTCCCATCTGCTTCTCCCACTTCAAAGGCTGTCATGACCATATCTGGGTGAAGCCCACGCGTCTTCCGGAACACATTTTTGATGGTGCCTCGCAAAGATTGCTGTGGCACAACTAGACCGATTCTAAGGCCTTGGAGTAGACTCTTGTTGGTTTCGGTGAAGAAATGAGAGAACCGTGAGTCGCTGTCCAGATCTTCAAGCGAGTCGAATGTTTTTATGTCGACGAGCAGTTTGATCAAACATATGGCCACGACCGACTTGCCAGTGCCAGGATCGCCCTGGATCACAATAGTACTTTCATCGCCTCTCTCGGCATCGATGAGGAACCCCTTGACAATTTCCTCTACCGAATCCGCTTGATCTTCAGTCAGCGCTTTGAACGGTGATAACTTGAAGAGATCGCTGTTTTCGATTTCAGCAATACTTCGCGTAAAGACGCCATCGGCCTTGAGTTGCTCGAAGATAGTGCGGAAGCCCTCGCGATACGCATCCCGCTGGTAGTATTGGGCCTCGGTAATGCCGTTATTTCGATTGAGCACCTGGTTTGCACCGTCGCCGGCCAACATTTTGATAAGGTAGGACTCCAAATCTAGACAGACTGACTTATTGAACTTTTCATGGAGGATGACACGAACATTTGTCAGGTGCTGTTTCGCGGGTGATCCGAGGTGTTGGCGGAGTCGTCCCACGGCATTGAGCGATTCCCCAACGTAGATATCCCTCAATTTATTCTTCGGGTTGGCCTGGGCCGTGTTGTAGCCGTTATCCAACACATACACGACAGGCCAGTTGCCGTGTTTCTCGTCATGGGACTTCCATGTTACAACAGCAGCTTTGGAGAATTCAACCCGCGCTATTTGAAAGTTCATCATACTTTGCACTGCTTCCTCGGGCCTTGTCAACGGGATACTTCTTGCGCGTGATTTCAAGCTTCTCTAGCACGATCTGGTCAGGGTCGACTCCGATGCGGTTAGCGAGAAGTAGACAGTACGTTAGTACGTCTGCAAGTTCTTCCCGCACGCGTTTGGGATCGGCTTCGGCGCTCCACTGAAAGCATTCGAGCAGTTCGCCAGCTTCGATGGTAATGCTCTTGGCGAGGTTTTCTGGAGTGTGAAACTGTGCCCAATCGCGCTCGGCAACAAATTCCACAAGTTTGTCATGGACAGTTTTGTTAACCATGGGGTTTAGTAGTGACGATGCCCGTCTAAGTCTGTGTGAATAAATAAGTATAAAGTGCTAGACACATCATCTGCGCAAGTCCCAACCTACAATGAAATCTAAGCCCTCAGGTAATTGTTTTATTATGTTGGTAACGACAGGAGGAATAACCAAAGTCAATAATGGGACAGCACTAATTATTTGGGAAATAAACGGAGTACCTAAAACGGCTACGAAGGAACTGCGTTGTAGCTTTAGAGAGAGTGCGGAAGGACACACATTTTAACCCACTGGCCCCAAAAGAAACTAGACTAAATTAAGTGTCGGTAATTACTTGTTTCTCGTCTTTGATGGGCTCCGCACGGCGCTAAGATGCTCAGAAGGGATTGGCCAAGTGAAAGCTGCAGCCACATCACAAATTCGCATGCAGGAGCACCGACTTAGCGTCTCCATCCTCTCGCAATATGGGGATTGCCATCTTTTTTACGAAGTCAGCTTAGTTGCCCAGTATGCCAGATACTAGACGCATGTAAGTTGACAAAAGAAAGAAGGGAGAAGATAATATAATTTTCTATGCTAGCAGTGGATTTCTAACTGGAGTATGGCAATCTAGCGCTTTGAATATAGAAACAAAGTTACACCACATAATTTCGGCCCTGTTTTTGAAGTGGAATATATAGGTATAACGTGAGTAATAAGTCCGTTGAGCATCTTAATCCACTTTAAGCAGCTCAGAGTGAATGAGCATCTACTACTGCGCCCAGGATGGCCTATGTGCGTGGCTTGTGCTGCCGTATTATATAGATAGCTGCGGCCTCATCCCTAGCTACACCGTTTAATCAATCCAACACAGCTAACTCCTTGCTTGCTTGACCTATCCTACCACGACAGAACAGTAATTTCGAAGATGCCTGAATTCAGCCTTAGCTCAAGCTGGGCCGCTATGGCCTCCTCAAACCCTGTACGGACGACACATGCTGCATCGACTAGTCGAGTAGCGCAGTGCTGTTAGAGGCGATCAACTTATGCATTGTTGGTACCGCCATGCGTCTAAATGCTACGTCTCTCTTTCCGATGTTAGCAAGGAATTGATCTAAGGGTGATGGACTGTGAAATTTCAGTTTTTCTAGGCTCAACAGGAGTGAGTTGGTGAACGCAACTAAGATGCCCCAGAGGAGGCAGACCGAGACTAAGAGCGGGATGCCACAAGTTTTGTGTTTGCTTAATTGAGCCGGGTTGAGCAGCATATTTTCGTTTGGTGAGCCGTGAATCAGACCTTGCTCTGCGCTGGTAGTAAAGTGATCGACAAACCATTCCGTTGGCTCAGAGTCCTGAGACCGTTCATTTGCTGTTCGATCAAGCAAAAGTACGCTTAGTCATCTATATGTTGATTGGTTAGAGCTCAGCTTCTACCCCGCTATCATACTTACTCGCCCATGGGAGCTGCCAGCTCGTGAAACCACCAACTAACACAGTCGCTGTCTGTTGATTTCTCCAGGAAGTGCTTATCCTGTTAATATCGTTTCTTATGAATCGATTGGCAAGAGCTCTCAATAACCCTCCTCGATGCGACTCTTGCGGATTGAAGACGGCGGCGGGTTTAGCCTGGTTGAGCTCGTAGGCAGCAATATTCCGCCCTATGCGATTCTTTCCCACACTTGGGGAGCAGATGAAGAGGAGGTTACCTTCAAGGATCTAGTAGAAGGCACAGGCAAAACTAAAGCTGGCTACCGCAAGATCTACTTTTGCGGAAAGCAAGCTGCAAAAGACACCCTCGAATACTTCTGGGTAGATACTTGCTGCATCGACAAGTCGAGTAGCGCAGAGCTATCAGAGGCGATTAATTCTATGTATCGTTGGTACCACCATGCGTCTAAATGCTACGTCTATCTATCCGATGTTTCCAACAGTGGCTCCGCACTTCGAGACAGCAGATGGTTTACCCGTGGTTGGACACTGCAAGAGCTTGTCGCTCCCACTTCTGTTGAATTCTTTTCATCAGAGGGCGAGCGACTTGGGGATAAAAAATCACTTGTGCAGGAAATTGCTGAGGTAACAGGCATTTCTATTCAAGCTCTTGAAGGACGACGCCCATTATATCAGTTCAGCGTGGATGAGCGGATGTTATGGGCAAACAAACGCCAGACGAAACGAGACGAGGATGCCGCATATTCTCTGCTGGGTATTTTCGACATTCATATGCCTCTCCTGTACGGGGAGGGACGGAACAAGGCGTTAGTCCGGCTTCAGAGGGAAATAGAAGAGTCCCTAAGAGATAGGCAACCTATTCTTTCCCCGGTTTCGGCGACTGAGGCATTAGAGTCGACGGGAGAGCTCCACAGATACCGCATTCCGCCCAGCAATCCGGGGGCCATCGTGTACGAGCACCAAGTAGCCGATGCCCAGCAAAGAATCTTGGATAGCCTCCGATTTCCCCAAATCCAGGAACGCAGACACCAAATTCACGAAGCGTATAAAGAGACTTGCCAGTGGATTTTACAACCTGTGCCTATTCGAAGCCAGCAATGGGATAGTCTGACTGCATGGCTATCTTCTTCCACAGAGTCAAGAAGGATCTATTGGATCTACGGCAAGCCAGGGTCTGGAAAGTCAACGATGATGCAATTTCTCGATCAAAATATCGTCATTCCTGACCACATGCTCCCCTGGGCGGAGAACAGAACAGTGATAAATGCACAGTACTTCTTTTGGAATCCCGGACACAAGTTACAAAAGTCTGTCAGTGGTCTTCTACGAGGGCTATTGATGCAGCTGCTCGAAAACCAACCCCATTTGATTCCACACGCAGTCCATCAGAGAAAATGGGCAACTGCACAGAAACCTGGAAATCACCCAATTGACTGGACAAACTCAGACTTGCAGCATGCCCTGCAGGAATACATCTTATCCGTACGAAGTTATGCTAAAGTGTTCTTGCTTCTCGACGGACTTGACGAGCTTGACGGCTCCGACGACGCACGTGAAGAATTAATAAGCCTTCTCATTAATATGGCCCGTCTAGAGAATGTTAAAATATGCATATCTAGCAGACCTTGGAATATCTTTCGAGATGCGTTTGGAGAGTTCCCGCAGCTAAGGCTTGAAGATCTCACATATGGAGACATCAACAAGTACGTGGAGGCAAAGCTTCACGGTCACATACGATTTCAATACTTACTCCGGTATGACCCGACGAACGCTCAGAGTCTTGTCTCAGAGATTATCCGCAAGGCGGCTGGAGTTTTTCTGTGGGTCCGCCTTGTGGTGCGAGAGCTATTAAAAGGCCTTAGAGACGGCGATGGGATATATATACTGCGGAAAAGATTAGAGGAGATTCCCGGCGATCTGAACGACTATTTCAGACGTTTGATGGAGTCGATCAGCCCTCATCACCGCCAAGAAGCATCTGAACTTTTGCAGATTGCGCTTTACGATGAAAACGAGTTCGCGACGGGGCATCCTCTCCGTCTTATTGACCTATCCTTCATTGATGAGGGGTGTCCAGATTTCGTCCTTACTCGCCGGTACAGCCATAAAGATCTCAATTTCACTGACTGGGAAGCACTCCAGTTTCGTCTTGATTCGACTATGCGACGACTGAACAGTCGTTGCATGGGCCTACTCGAGTGCCAGTATCAACCTAACGAGCAAATCGATGAAGATGTTTATGGCCTGGTGATTTCGCGGCCAATAGAAGAAGTTCAGGAGAATGCTCAGGGTGCAGAGCTCAGAAGAGGCCAAAATTTTGAGCCTTCAATCTACCCTCAAATTTTCCGAGGCCCCAATTCGCTTTGTGCGTTCGCCCTGACAGTTGACTTTCTCCACCGATCGTGTCGAGATTTTCTTTTAACCCCTGAGATTCAATGTCTGCTACATCAATATACGCACGGTTCATATGACTCCAGGATGTTCCTTCTCAATTCCAGGCTTTCCCAATTTATAGCATTTGAAACAGCCCGGACGGGTCAACGACATGCGATGGCCATTGCAAGCTATCTTCTAAGCACGCTCTCATTACCGGTTTACAAATTCACACCTGTTTGCACGGTTGCCGCGGCCATCATTCAACCAGTATTGGAGAAAATAATCCAGAATCACAGGTTCCCCGAGTCTTATTGGTACATCGATCCTTCAATTGTCAGTTGGCATGATGAACAAAGTTCATTCCTTACCTTGGCCATTGATTTTGAGCTGAGTGCTTATCTCAGGACCTATTTGACTCCAGGACACATTCAGAAAAAGAGTGGACGGCCGATCCTGGATTACATACTCCGACCAAGGTTTGTCTGGTGCGATTACATAAGCATTGGCAACTGTGAACCAAATCTGGAATTGCTAAGAGTGGTACTTCACTTTGGCGCTGATCCTAACGGAATGTACGGATCTGTGACTGTGTGGGCTCTTTTCCTGTGCTTTTTGGCTGATTTGTTTGCTGAAAGTACGGGGAGTGCGTACTTCAAATATACTGTAGCACTGGAACTATTAATTCGGGGAGGCGCGGCTCCACTACTTCCCAAATCCTGGCTCTCATACGAAACCAATTATAAGTGCTACAACGACACCGGTTTTGGGACGGATATGAGCCCAGAGAAACTGTTTTCCTATCGCTGGCCGGCAGTGGTTCCTGTGATGGGTCAAAAGGTTGATATAGGGTCTGAGCCTTCTTATGCAGTTGGCGATCTTTTAGAGCATTTTCGCTCACATTTAGGATCGGATGTCGATAAACTGAGAAGGCTCCTTGATACCAGGATATCAGGAAACAAGTGGCAACCAAGTGGCTAATATCGTTTGAACGCCGACTTGAGTCGTCTGGAGTTCCTTAAAATTTTGGGATAATTTGAAGCATTTTGACTCTATTGTCGACTCTGGTCGCAAAAATCTCTCATCCCAAATGCGTGCGAGCCGGCTTGGGAAGTCCTTCTGGGCACACCGCACGGGCTCAGGAGCTCGAAAGCGCTTTCACGTGACCCGGAAGCCACCGGCAAATGAACAATACTGGGCTACAAATATACGCGTATCCAGGGGCCAAGCTTTTGATAGCTCACGTCCATCGATACTGAGAAACTTGGCCCTCCTCGGTGTAAAGGTAAGTTCAATCTCGAAAGCCCTCGCAAGAATCTAGGTAACCTTCCATTTGGTAGCCGTATTCTCCCCTAATCCTCAACATGCTGAAAACTACTTGGAGCAGAGCCCCAACCAACCAAGAATCCTCTCAGCATTAAACATACCGTTCCTCTGCATCAAGAACATATGCCTTTTCCCTTTTATCCATTCCTTGCCTAGATGTGCATTATCCATCTTAACACCAGCCTACCTCAAATACTCAGCTGTATAGTCATACGAGTCATGTGTTGATCGTTCGCTTACCCTGTAACCGCAAGGCTGAACACTCTCCGTATACCGTTATCTTTCGGCGGAGCAACCGCTTTTGGAGAAATTTTGCTTTTAATCCTGCGAATGGTTCGTACTCAACCAGAAGATCTTTTGCCCGAATAAGCGTTTGAGACCGGTGAAGGGATATTTGTTAACAAAGAGCGGACCGGACGGTTCCAGCGCGACGATGACTTTGAGAAGCATTGGGTGCGCATCGCCAAAAAGAGAGACATATGCTTCCAATGCCTAATTTACGAGCGCGGTGCACGCCTTTGCGTTGCTCACTTCTGATAACAGGACATTTTCTTGGGACCAGACCTGTGATGCGAAGAAATTGTCGAAGACTAGGTCTCCAACCAATTCCTTGCTCGGCCATTAGGTGTGTAGCTTTGGCTGGTTCAGTCAGAGTGTGTCAAAGCTGCTGTGCGATTTTCAGGATGCTGGGTGTGGCCTTGAATACGATAGGGTATGATTGGGTTACACGAGTTCGGGTGGGTTTCCCGACGTAAATTTAGTTGATTATATGTTTTGTCATTGTATTTTCATTCTATACAGTGAGTTGCTTCGGTGTAGCGGTGAGTTAGATGGTTTACCCTGATGTTCACGTGTTCTCCACCCGAGTACAAAATCTTTCATTCTGAGGGAATGGTCCTGGAGTCACAAGGGGCATCCATTGTGTTAATTATGTTTGACATTGGAATTTCCGATCATGAAATAGGCAGGTGTGATATAGGAAAGAGGATTTGATTGATTACAGTCAGAAGTGCCCGCCTGCATGCCATTGACCTTGCGCACTAGCCCAACGAAATATTCCATACTCATGAGAAACCTTCAACGCCTTCCTCCAACGGGCATTTGAATTCAAAGAGAAGTAGCGCAATGACTTCTAGATGAGGATCAATCTTTCTCCTAGATTGCTGTTTCACTTCTGGTACTGATAACCTAGCTCAAGATATATCCAAGAGGGAGTATCTAAGCATGTGCCAGCGTCCTTTTGTTTCTGTTAATTTTGATAGAAGTTGGCCATGACCTCACTCCTTAACCGTCAGTACGAACAAAGACCTGTCCCAGCCGAACCACTTGTTCATGCGACGTCCCATCGACTGCATCATGATGGGGTCGATCTTAGGGACCGGGTGAGGTTTGTGGAAGATGATCTTCCCATCGTCGCTTGTGCTTTCGAAGATAACCACAGATCCACCTCCATTTTTTGCAATGAAGCCAGCACTTTTCATAGCAATGACGAAAGCATCCCAGTCAACAGACTTCCGACGTTCATCCGGAGTCATTGGATACATAAGCTTCATAATAGACAGCGTATGTTTGGGCACGGAAAGTGTAGAGCGAAGTTGAACTTGAGAAATCTCCTCGGCTAGCTTCGCTGCAGCTGCTTCGGTTATATTCGTCCTGCCGCGTGTTTTGAGTTTAGGTCTAGGCGCTTTGACGAGAACCTTGGGCGATAGCTCTACCGCTGAAGGCAACGGAAGGAAAAGACCATTGCTAACTGAACTTTTCGGCTTCGCAATTTCTCGTAGAACATCCAGACGCTTAGCCTCGAGGCAAGAACGATACTCGGGGCTTCTCCAGAAGTTCAATGGTTTCATTTCGAGGCTGAGATCCTCAATCGTACGGCCTTTGAACTGGGGCTCATAGTAGGTGTGAACTTTCGACCAAAAGTGCTGCAATGCTTCATGTGTTGCATCAAACGCTTCAAGCCATTTGCCGTTCTTAGGGCCGCTTGGAGAGCTAGTTGACTGAAATTTCTTGAGCGAGCTAGCCATGAAATTCTCAGTAAGTTCTGGCACAATCTCTGTCTTTTCTCTCCTCCACGCCAATCGATTTTCGGTTTTCTTGATATCATCGAGCTGCCGGTTCGCGCACTTGGGATGATGCATTCGGATGGCAAAGAGCATCTCCAGTATGGCTGCGAAGTCAGACAGCTTGGCGTATAGGATTTCATCTAGCCTTGACTTCTCCTTCATAGAAGACTTCGCGAGATGATCGTCTAGAAACTTGAGCAACATTGCATAGGGTAGCCGACCTGGGTCGTCCGGGGCTCCTTGAAGTTGCAAGAGGCACCACAACAGTGGATCTTGGTTAAAGACGTCAATGTCATTGGTTCCCACATTGATTCTCCATGTGCTCTTATTCTCCTTTGCGTCGAAGCCGAATTTGTACAAATGATGAAATCCAGGTCGCTGAGGGATCATTCCCTGGAGTTGCAGCGATCGTGAATGTACTGCGTTGACTAGCAAAACTTCCAAAGCGCCCAACGCATTGTCATAGACTTTGGGCAGGCATTCGCCGGGGTTGATCGAATCTCGATATCGGTAGTAAAGATCCCGCGTATGCTCCAGGTCTACTAGCGCTCCTTGCCAGAACCAATGTATCGCCAAATCCCAAGTAATCTCCACGCCAACAATCTCAATGCCTTTCTGCCAACCGGCCACGTCGAAGATCTTCATTTGTTGGAGAAGGTTAATTTGGCGCCTCATGTATGAAGGCTCTGTCTGTAGGAGCCACAAGTGATCGCCAGTTGCTTCTACTCTAGCCTTGGCTTGTTCGACCAAGCTATCGATGCTGAATGTTGGCGGAGCCGAGTAAGGTTGGTACATATAGGTCGACCAGTACGTCGATCCTCCGTTGGAGGTCATTCCACTCCGTGTGAACTGTGTCCATTTCGCGCTCGACTCAGGCTCGTCGACAGGGAGGTTTTCCAGGATCAGCTCAACTGCATTTCGTAAGAAGCCTATTAGATTGGCCTGAGCCTCAAGAACTAGCTGACCCCGTGGGAATCCAATCATGTCTGCTTGGTGAGCTGCATGTTTGTTCCATGATGTGAGTTTTCCATAGCTATTTCCGTGCATGACCACACCACCGCCGTAAAACTGGAGCTCAAAGAAACCACGGGCCCAACCATAGGTTAGCTGAAAGTTGTCAAATGGCGCCCAGTCTTCCGGGTTGAAGGTCGCTCGATGGTGTAGCAGCGAAACAAGGATAGACGCATTCTCCGTCAGAGTCTCCACATCCAGATAAGGAAGCAGGAAGAAGTTTCGTTGCTGCTTCCGGAGTGCATGGAGGTATCTAGGACCCTCATGTAGTGCGTATGGCCACTTATATTTCGGCAGATCGGGTTTTGCTTTCTGCAACAAAGCCGCCCGCTTTTGGTGACTCTGCTTTTTCCACCGGGCCAGGATTTTGTCGCCATACTGTTGGATTGCGGTCTGAAGATACTTCCTATCGTCGCGAATTGACGAGGAGCTTTTGTCCAACACAGCGGCGGCCTCGTAGCTGTTGAGTTTGCCGGTATATTTCCAGCAATAAACGCGTTGCTCCTCCGGGGTGTAGAACTGCCACTGGCACTCGGCGCACTCGGCGTGCGACTCGCATGGCGGGGCGTAGATATTGAAATTTGTCTTATCATCAAGCAATGCTTCGGCGACTTGTTGCGCATGCTGCGATACTAAATCGCTTTGGAAATGCTTGGCCTGTTGCATGCTGAACGACGAACGGCGGCGAGCCAAGAAGGAGTGTGAGGAAGTGGAATCGGAAGAGAAAGGAATCGACAGAAGTATATAATCGAAAGAGAAGGTCAAGGAAGCTAGTGGAATAACTCTAGTTGAAGTGAGAGTGAAGGTGAAAGAAGAAGTGACTCTTTCCACTGCGAAATTCACTTCAGGTCTCGATAACAAAACCCTAGCAGTCTAATAGGAAGTCCTAGAGCTATAGATTGAGAGTTTGCATTTTCTTTAATGGACAGATTCGATGCTAATATCACAATGCACATCATGACGTTGTTTTCAAACAAGTTCTTGATTGAATATTCGGCAGGGCGATGCTGGACGCTTCTTCAAGTCCAGCTAATCCCGACTGAATCAGATTTCGGGCTTATCGTTCTAGTCTTCCCTTGCGTATTCGGTTATAGAAGCTATATTACTTGCGATGTGATCGGGGAAATTGAGGTGCCCGCCGATAAGCGCCTATCCCCTTTTACTCTGCTCGATACGCCGCAACGATGTGAACCATTAAACCGGGATGTAATGACACGAATCGTTGAACTCATAGCATAGCTTCATACCCCAATTTATACTTATAATTGACCGACTGATATAGTGAATATCCGGCACGCTCCCACCTTCGCAGCTTGAACACGATATTCAGCGTTCGGTGCTTGGAACAGGTCCGTACTTTTGAGAGGAGGGTACATCCAAACATGATCAAGTGGTCTTGAAACACTCCGCACCCCGTTACGTGCATGAAGTTGAGCGTGTATTGCGTCGTAGCGAAGAGCTCACTAATAGGATTTCAGTACTTTAGGTACTAGAACCTAATTAGACCAACCCTCTTGTAAGCTGGGGACAAGGGGATGGCTTTGAGGGGGAGATAGTAGACGACAGGCATGAGAGGAACCATCATCAACCAACATCTCGAAAAATTGTATCATAGTACTACCAAGCATGCAACATCTAACACAACTCTTCTCTCATAGGAAAATACAAAGGATTGCCGTATTTGGCACCACCAATCTTCTCTCTCTTGAATTTTATATCTCAGTCTCCTCAGCGAGTCAAGTCTCTAGTCATCAGAATGGCTGCGATTCTATACCAACCCTATTATTCCACCGCAGTATTCATTTAGCTAGGAGAACTTTCTACAGCGTCGAGCGAGTATAAGGTACGTCTGAAGATGTGGCTTACAATGACTTTGAGATGGAATAATATGTTGAATGCTAGTGAGTTGGATAGAAGAGGAATAAGACTTGAATGGTTTCACAGTGTGAAGTAACACTTGGGTTAACACTAATATTTTGATTCAGCCTAGTGCACATAATTTCTCCATTTCTCCGACTCCAAACCTCCTACCTACACCTCGCACCTCACCATTCCGCCCTCACACATCTCAAGGTCTTACCTCGTTCGATAAATTTACCGAGCTAAGATACTTCACCAGCTTCTCCTCTGCTCTCGGCAACATCATGGCTTTGCCTCACCAAGGGCCAATTCAAGAGCTGATCCCGCAGCCTGAAGTCTCAACGGGCATCCACAAGTCGTACTACTTACTATGTGACACAATATTCGCTTTTTCGGACGCGTATCAACAAGTCTCACTCGCACCGGTGAACAATAGGTCTGATTACCGTTGTCATAACAATCCGCGGAAAACTTATTGTCATCACACCGCAATACATATTGAGACGTGCACTTCTACATGAAGTTCCAGATTTTTTAACAGATCAAAAGCATCTCTAGTATCAGCAGAAACTTATTTCTGTTGAACAGATCATTGGCCTCGTTTTGATATCTTGAGGTGTAGCATTCATACCCCAGTGTCGATCGCACACGGTCCGCGTCTACCGTGCTCGCTTGGTGAGAACGGTATTGGATCCCCTTAATTTGGGTAGCATCGGGGAGATCGCCTTTTCAGGGAATACCGCAAGGCAGAGACGTGAGCCCTTTGACTGGCAATGTTATTCGAAGAACTACATTGCGCTAGGTTAGTCTCTCTTTCATGGGTGCTCAAATTTGTTCAACGCCTTCCCATCAGCAACATCTAAAATTCTACAATCATCTAGTTACATAGAGGTTAAGTAAGACTACAGAATAGAGGCCATTATCAACACAATTGTCACCAAAACAATGTATCTGATTATATGAGCGTAACACTCCCCGTGCCGAACTATGAAGTAAGGCTCAAGCTTGGGTTGACAATGCACATTATCAGCTCTTATCAGACTTTTCCCTGTTGTGTTTGTTAAGCTATTGGGCCAGAAATTTGTCGATGCGTTTTGTGAACCGCCGGCCCCCAATATTTCTACTATTTACGCCCCATAATACTAGCATTCCCACAATCAGCTGCAACCCTGGTAACTATCCAAGGGGCATCATGCACATATGCAGCTAAGAATCCGCTTCCGGCTGTAGAATCTAGGTACATTACCAAAATCACTTCCCGCGCTTTTTCTTCCTGGTAGCACTTCGTCACGTCAATACTTTACAAAATGATGGAGTCTTTCTTACTCTGCATATTTCTCTTCTTCTCGTTCTTAAATGCACAATGTTTCTTGCCAAACGGAACAGACAGGAATCTTCTCTACTGGAGGGAAGGTCCAAACTACCAGAAATGTTCCAACTCCACCTCGGACGAGAACAGTATGTGCTGCCGCACATGGGGCCCCGGTGATTTTACGTTAGACGTCTGCGAAGGCAGCTTCTGTCGCAACGGGCGAACTGAGGCGCTGTGGAGGGAATCTTGTTCGGATCCAACGTGGGAATCTGAGAGTTGTGTCAAACTATGCACCGACGGTACCGGTGAGTTCGCTGCGATGTTTAACACGAAACAAGAAGTGCGCATTCTCACGCGTAATGTATAGATGGAGACACCGACGTCATGCTCACTGAGTGCGCGGATGGAAGTGTTTGTTGCGGGGAAGAGAACAATCTCTGCTGTACGAGAGGGGAAGGGAAATGGGTCTTAAACGGCAAGGTTTTGGACACCAACCCAAATCCTACGTCTACGTTGTCGCAAATCTCAGCCTCTTCAATTACGTCCGTCACGTCATTAACTACAAGCCTCTCGAGCGCTTCATCAGAAGCCTCGACTACCTCAGCAGCGCAAGATGCTTCGACTGCCACATCAACCCAAGAACCCGCTGCCGCCAAGCCTCAGAACAAAACACCGATCATCGCAGGAAGCGTTGTTGCTGGAATAGCTGGATTGGCACTCATCCTTGGCCTAGTCTGGCTTGTCTTACGGAAGAGAAAGGCGGGCACTTCAGAAGCGAATACTACAATGGCTCCCAATATGGAGCATGAAGAATTCATAAAACCAAAACAAGTCTGGGAACTGTATGGAGTGGCTCCCGTAGAGCTGCATGGACATGATAGGCCGACCGAACTCCACGCTCAAGAGAAGCCGACTTCGTTTACGAATTCAAGCACGAACGAGAATTTGGGACTTCTACGATGAATGCAGTGCGTTACATTCTACTAGAAGTCTGCGCGGAGTGGCACGTCGGTACTGATTCCTATAGCTTCCTATAAGGACCATAGTGAAACTATTATCAGATATGGATGAACAAAGCTCAAGAATTGCGCGCAATGTCGCAGGACTGACACTGGATGGTATTGTGCAAATACGAAAAAGTTTGGCGGAGTTGTCGAACGCCATCCTCGTAACGACAAGACAAAACCGTCTTGCGCGTTGGGTTCCGCGAGCTAGATAGCATCGCGGGTGGTCTAACCCAAGCTTTCGGGCCAGCGAAGCTGCGGGGATGCGGTCTATGGAGGAGGTACAATGAGCGGAATTACGTGGGCGACCGGGCCTGTGGTGCGCCGCTTTTCTCGCATTCGTGTGGAACTGTCGATTTTTGTTTCTTTTCGATGTTTGTGTTGATGCTAAGAAACGTCCTCCTTTCATGTTTTGTGTCTCTACATCTGAAAGCAATTATGACGAGCCATCGGGAAGCTCGTTGCTACCTGCCGTTGGAGCTGTGGTTTTGGTAAGCTGTCAACCATAGTTGAGATGAATACTCTGCCTAGGCAACTATGCACTATCACCGGCCATAAGTACCGAATCCACAGGTTTTGGTGCAAACAACCTCTTTGTGCCATCCCTAACCCTACTGATAATTTCGCGAGTGAGCACTTCATGCGATTGAAGCTTTGCGATTCGCTCAGCGTTCGCAGGACGTCGTTACGACTCACCCTGAATCTTCCATCAGATTCTTGAGGTCGTTCTGTCATGCGTTTCCTGGAAACTTCGCGATGACGGAGTCCTGCCAACGAGACAAGGCAGCGGCAGCTTTGGCTTGCGCATTGGTGGAATTTCGGTTGTGTCGCTTTCCTCTTCACGAGATGCTTCATGTGTGTCTCTGTACCTGGATCGACGCAGGGGTCCGGCTTTCGCTAAACCGACCTTGCGAACGCAGACTTTGCTTCAAGGCGAGCAATCTCGCACGCTCCACGCTCTTCTCTTGTTAATTGTAGGTATTTGATTCCGGGCCATGCGCTGTTGCATGTCACTCTCGCATGTGTGATGCGCACATATACAGAGTGTCTTAAAGCAACAGACGTCCGCTTTGAGGTCTGACCCGGATTCCGGATCTTGACTCCGAAACGTCAATGCGTCCCTGGATCTGGAGATCGCGCAATTCCCAAACTCGTACCTCAACACTGACAGGGGCAACCCTTTCCCTTTTGGATCGCGTCTTCTCTTTCTCATTCGTCCAATTCAATATAAGCATTGCTGTTTAGAAAGCTTAGCCCTGCCAGACCTTTAGTTCTGGCCCTTTGACAGGGTCAGTGCAGGGATCTCTCCAGGAGATCAGGAGCTTCCATGGCGGTAGTGGGAACTGTTAACGGTCTCAGCTGGACCTTCGCGAGATCATAGGGTTACCAAGGGGCTGGATGGAAGGCAAAGAACAGCACTTTGCCTCGGTGTCAGTTGACACGAGGTCGTCATGCCTCCATAAATATCAGGGCGTCTGCCCAACTTCAACATCATCCAAACATCACTCTTTCGTTCTTCAACAGTCATTCATTCTCGCCTCGGCGTCTTACATTCTTTACGAGTCCGGTTACTCATTACATTCTTTCAAAGTTACTAAATCTTTACCAACTTTTATACCAAACCCATTCAATCAACCCACCAACCCACTATCAATATGAAGTCCACTATGATCATCGCCTCCCTCATGGCCCTCGCCTTTGCCGCCCCAATGGCCAAGCGCGCAAACTCGCAGACCTTCACTGGTGCTCTTGGCGGCATTGCCGCGACTCCCATTGAGGATTCTGGAAACCCAGATCGCCCGTTCCAAGTAAAGGCTGATACCTTTGTGAACCTGAGTGCTGCGCTGCAGAGGAGCTGTGACCAGCAGTTCAATGCGTGCGCGAACAAGGCCAATGGTGGAGACAAGACTTTGAGCGTATCTGCGTGCTCTGAGCAACAAAGTAAGTCTTCACATTGCCGTCTTAGCTCTTAAAGTACTAACATATTACCTTAGCTCAGTGCAATGCTACACCAGCTACCGCTGCCGCTCCCGTCGCTGCTGCCCCGACTGCCACTGCCGCCGCTGCCGCTGTGCCTTGCGTCGAGGTTGTCGCTACTCCCACTCCCACTCCCACGGTTGCCGCTGCTGCTGTGCCTTGCGTCGAGGTTGTTGCTACACCTACCCCAACTCCCTGCGCTCCCGTCAAAGTCAGGCGGTCTGCCAGGGCCGGCAACAAGGTCAGGGCTAAGAGGGCCGCAAAGTTCCTCCCTAGGCACTAGAGAGTGAGAGATGAGATGAGAAATGTGTGCAAGGGGTATGGAGGTTATATGGGGTCAGCGCCGAGCGCGAATGAACTACTGCAGTTGAGGACGGGAGAAAGTGTTACGAATATTGTCGATGTGATCAACTTTTCAATCTTGTACATTTTACTTCTGGAAATATATGGAGAATACAAACAGTGTTACTGTGAACTTTAGAGATACATCTGATGTTTGAAGTGATATTGAACCGGAGCCTTGATATACCTAACTTGAGTAAGTTTTCTAGCTCGTAAATAATCCACTATACCGCTTTATCACTCAATATAGCGTGATCTGTTTCGTGGACGGGCTGATATGATGGTTCTTGACTGTCAATTTAGGAAGACATCGCTCATGGATAGAACACTGCAGACGAAGGTAGGAGCAATGCCACAGGATAACTCCACGATTAACACTCATTTCAAGTTGAAGTCTGAGCCAGTACGACTATATGGGCCGTGTGGTAGTGCCTCTTGATTTATTGAGTAAAACTACTATCCAGAAGCAACGCACGACAGACGTTTCTTCCGCCCTCATTAACTTAACCTTAGACTTATTGGAACCAACTAACAAATATAACAGTCTGACAAAAGCTCTTCAATTCCTTCCCCGGACCGTTTCTGATATTTTATCCTAGTACCTCGCCGACTGAATCAAGCTTGAAAGGTTTGCAGACTAGAGATTTAATCAATACAAGTCATCACCACTACACCTCCACAGAAAGTAGCTGCAAAAACGGGTATGGTGCATGCTATTGTTATTATAACGCTAAATTTCAACTATAAGTGCTTTGCACTCCATCCAGACATTTCCTTGCTTTTGGTCGCCAGATACACTACCACACCCGTATGTAAACAGCTGAGCATTCAAATTGGTAGATATTTGTTGATTACAGAGATAATTTGGGTCTGATCAAAAACAGTGGATTGAGATACGCGATGCGATGTATTAAATTGCCAGAAGTGGTCTATTTATATGGATATCCACTACTTTCTGCATGGGTACACACCCGAAAGTGTCGTCAACATGACCTATTTCACCGTCACAGAATTAGACAGATACCTACTACTAGTATCTACAGCACTAAGCAACTACAGCGACCTAACGTAGCAACGGTGCTGATGTTTTATGCAATCTAAGCCAAATCGCAATTCCTGGATAGAAACAATCACATAACCGAAATGACGAGCTTTAGGGCGGACAACTAACTCTAGATGACTGGGATTATATCATTGACGAATATTAAGCTAGGTTGCCAGGCACAAATGCTAAGAATAGGGCGGGTCATATTAACAAGATTGAGGGAAAGGGTGAGATGTCACGTTTGTAGTGGACAGAAGTAGAAGCCAAAAGTGATGTGTATTGAGAGGAATCGAGGCTCTATATAGGTATATAGGTAGCTGAGGCTGATGTGATCCAGCTGAACCATGAGGTGATCTAGCTGCATATGACATGAGGCGCTTGGAGCTAGCACAACAACCTTCCGACTTGTTCTCATACAGCCTCCACCTCAGTCTGCCCCGTAAGCTTCCTCTTACCATCGATCCACTTAACTTCCCGGAGAATCACATTCGTTTTCTCAGTCTCCTTGCCCGTCGCATTGTCCTTAACCCTCCATTTGCTAAGAACCGCCACTACGCCGTCCGGTTTCTCTGGGTTCTCCCATTGGAGTATTACGGTGAAGGTATCTTGAATTGATGTACTAGAACCCCGGGCGTGCTGAAGGCCTGGAATGAATTGATCGTAAGTGTAAACGTTGTGGTTGATCCTGGTAAGGCTGGGTCAGATGTGCTTGCCAAGATATGCGGAGTTGGGGTAGTGTACTTGACTGTCAAGCTTGGATCAACTTGCTCATGGACGGCCTTGAGGGCGATTTCATCATTCGGTTGGATGAACAGAGTATCATTGAGCTCTGTTACCCACTGGCTGAGGGATTGCTGTTGGGCTGACATCTTATGGTGCTGGACATTGTCAATACGTCGTTACAGTAACAATTGGGATGCATACTTATGAAAATAGTTGGGTGTGGTTGAGTATATAGTGGAGGACTGAGGAGCGTGGTTAAACTTTTATTGTTAGAGGCATGAGACTCATTTTATACCTGTTGAATCCATAAGTTCTTGACGTTTTTCTTTGGGTCACTTTGATTTGCATCCGTAGCCGTCCGCCTGAGGTCCACTAGCGTCTGTTGATTTGCGGAGATTTAAAAATGGCCATTGGAAGGCCCGAAAGTGACTGCACTCTTTTCGTGTCAGCCCCCATCGTCTAGCAATTAGCGAAGGAAACTCCACGTCCACGCTGCTGTACTCCGCAACCTTATCTCACCGCTCCTGCGGAATTTTCAATCATGAGCAGTAGACGTCCTATCTTGAAAATCAATATCCAGGGCTCGCACTAGTACTAATAGAAACAACACGCTACAATGTCCTCGTCACACCATAAGTCTTGTCAGTCTTTTCATTCTTCCATGCTATTTATCACGCCAACCAAACAACTGCATCGACCGCCACCGGTCAGAGTAATAAAGACACCGAACCACGCCGAGGTGATCACCAAGATAGTGAGGGTGAAAGGGCCAGCTAGGACTGGCGTCACAGCTGTCAATAATAGATTAAGAATAAGCCGAGAACTTCAATGGAGAAGAGAATTAAGTACAAGACGCGTGTGGTGGTAAGTAGACGCGAGGCAAGGACGGTAGATACCACAATTGCAGAAATAGTGGATATGGAAGCTGGCCATCTTTAAGATCGATCAGCAGAGATGGTGAAAAGTTCGGGAGCTTTGTAAATACCGTGCACCAAAGCCACCACCATGATCAAAGAAAGCAACATTCTACAAGAATAGCTAGGTGCTGAGTGACAGAATATTCTGCCTTGCGCGTAGCGGATGCGGCGGTTTCCGGCTGAGGATTGCGGAGCGGAGAAGATGTGCCAGTCCATGAGGGGTTGAAGCGGGTAGTCCTCCGTAGTACCCAGAATGGCATGGTAAGGCCATAACATGGGACAACGGACTGATTCCCATTATCCTGTTCGTATATGCCACTAGCCTCGATGACGGCGACGGACACGAATTATAGATTCCCAGCCCCAAGTACTGGACCATAGTAATGAGTAGTGGGCCCTTAAATTCATTCATCTTCGCGTGCAATATAAGTGTGTACCACCTCTTGAAAATTCCATAAGAAGTGGCGCGATAGTACTGGTAACAGTATCTCTGAGAGGAGATGCAAAGAATAAAGCATATTTTGTGTTTAGATAGACTTCAGAACGAATCATACTCTGCTCCTTCTAAGCCGTATCTATTGATATAGTTTTGCCCTAACCATTTCTTAGTGGCATCTATCCCCCAAAGCATCACCATTATCAGCACACCGAGCTCCTCTAGATCGCTTGGTTTCGCCTTTGCTATGATCTCATCCCAATGCGTCACTTGCATTTCGAGCTGTTCTCTCTCGCTGTGCGCTCTCCGCCAGCCGATTTCCGACTGCGCATTCCAAAGCGCCGACTGAGCAGTGAAGCTCATCCGCAGATCTGGGGCTTTGTCGTAGCCCAATTTCAAGAAATCGTAAACGCCCTTCAACATAAAGGCTGTTGCCACTGTTCGTCGGGTGCTCTCCTCAATCAGCCAGCGTTGCCAGTTCGTACTACGAATCTCTAGCGATAATTGCGCTTCAACTGGACCTGCTAGAGCGGGCACCACTTGACGCATGCGTGAGTTAAGATGCCTTGCCCACACGAGAAGAACCTGCTCATCCACCTCGGCTTGGGCTCTCAGACGAATATCACCGTCGAAGAGTCTTATCATCTGGTACAGCAGCAGCGCCTGCACCGCCGCGAGGAGATCGGCGTTAGAAATTCGGAGTAAATCGGTGCTAGCGATCAGCTGTTGCTGCTTGTGCTCCAAGTTACGGAATACCAGCGCCTGGTTCTCCGAGTTTTTTAAACAATATAGAGCGCATGCGCTAAGCGCATCCTGTAAAGCTGGAGGGCTTCTCTCTTGGAACAGGAGACGGTGAACGAACATTGTTTGCCCCTGCTCAGCAAACGTCCTTGGAACAGCCGCTAACCTTTTTGCTGCAAATTCCACGCGAGCCTGTAATTTTGCATCCGAGGTGATTTGCCTGACGTCGTTCGGGTTCTGCTGAGCAACGATATCTTCGATGATAAGGGAGCTGAGGAAACCCTCGCTCTCTATACTTGGCAGGTTGAAAGGATTGTTTCCAACGTTGAAGAATGTATCGTTCATGCTGGCCGAGAGTATTACCGCCGGTGGCGCGGGACTCCGCTGCAGCTGCCAGCTACTGGGCAGTTCCTCCACATAGGTCCCCGCGGAGGCAACGTTTCCATCTTGGTTACTTTCGATATTTGGCCACACTTGGTTGAAATTTCGGCCGATGTATTCGCAGTCAATCTTCCTTGCAAGGCAGCGTTGACAACTGGGAAATCTTTGGTCGCATCTTCGCTTGGACCGGACACACGCAATGCAAGACTTTTGGCGTGACGAGGACATTGTGCGAGCCCTAGGAGTTGCTTCTCATGACGGAACCTTCCCAGCGCTTGATTGAGAAGTTAGCAGAAAGTGGTGAGGAAAGGTGCGGATTGTCGTTACATAGGTGCATAGTTTCCACTCATTTCTCCGCTAGCGGTCGGAGTTTAACTGTAGATCTCGGGAGCTAGCACAAGAACAGCGAAGCTAGTTGCCTCAATTGCTGTCGCAAAACTCCGCAAATCCGCACGCCTGGGTATAATGTTAATTTCGGGCCGAGAAGCTACTGTAAATTTTGGCAAAAATATGTATATATCAGTCAGTGAGCTGTCTAAGTAAAGGAAATATCATTCATCCTTTGGTATCATTCAATCTAATCACGCACTGATCTGCATATATTGTGTTTCTTACTACTCGACTTCCTGCATCTATTCCTAAAGCTTTGTCTTCCCCTATCACCCGTTCCACTAAACTAGCCATGTCTTCAGCCACCATAGTCCTCATCACTGGCGCAAACCGCGGTATGCATACCCTCTCCTCTACCATATCTGTTTCTTCATTCTCATCATTTCCTCAGGAATCGGCAAAGGCCTCGTGACTACATACCTTGCAGTCCCCAATACCACCGTCGTAGCGACGGTCCGCGACCCGTCTCATGCCACGGCACAATCCCTGTACTCCCTCCTTAAGGCGTCTGGGTCTAGCCTTATCATCATCACACTGGATGTGTCATCTACAAAATCCATAGAAAGTGGCATCAAGTCCTTAATATCGGCTCACAACATCGATGCTCTCGACGTAGTTATCGCAAATGCTGGAATCGCCGAAATGACAACCCCCCTTACCATGGCTCCCGTTTCCGAGCTCCAGAGATTTGTCGATGTCAACGCATATGGACAGCTTGAGCTTTTCAAAGCCGTGGCTCCACTACTGCGCGCCTCAAAGGCGGAGAGCAAGGGGAAATTTGTCCTAATCTCAAGTGCAGGTGGTAGCCTTACGACCATGAACACCATCATCCCACTCGCTGCGTACGGGGCGAGTAAAGCGCTAGCCAACTTTCTAATCAAATGGCTAGCACTCGAGAACGATGATATGGTCATTTGGGCACAAAATCCTGGGTAGATATATCTCTTCTCCCACCATATCCTTCAATTGCTCAGAAGGAATTGTTGCTAATCGTGTATCGTGGAATAGGATGGTAGCGTCCGAAATGGGGCAGATGGGATTCGAGGCTCTAAAGGAGATGGGAATTGATCTCACAGCAAATGTCATCTCTGTGGAAGAGAGCGCGCAGGCATTGAAGAAAGTGGTACGTGTGATTACGTGCGACTAAGACATTATGCTTGCTTGAATTCAGAGAGCTAATACATTATTAAACAGATTGACGGCGCAACTGCAGAGACAGCACGAGGGAAATTCTTCGGGCATGATGGCTCAGAGTTGCCGTGGTAGACAACTGATAGTCGTTCGTATAATCGTCATCAAGTTCTTTAGAATTGGTACAAGAACCAGTGTGATGTTGTAAACAGTGCAAGTTCCTCCTAGAGATCAACTTTTACTAAAAGAAAACATGCGTTCCGCCTCGCTACAGCTCTACAACTGCCAGTGCCATTTCTTGAAGCCCTTGTACCACCCCAAAGAACGTCTCTGCGCAAGTTTTCTATCTTCTTGGATACTAGTAAGTAAAACGCAATGGTAAACGTGTACCTTCCTGGGTACACTATTAAGAGTCCAAGTAGAAAACAAGCAATCTGTCTCGAACAAGGACACGGGAACTTGTCATTACAATACTTACTCAGCATCAATGTATCTGAATCATCCAGCCCGCTTCATCATTCGACTCCTATATCTACCCCCCAAACCCACCCACAGGCAGGAATTGTATCATAAAGTATCTCTAAGTTGCCAGCCACTCTCTATATCAACCCACCAGCCAATCAGAATACTCAAATTCAATTCTCCAGATTTTCCTAAACGGGAAATCAGCAGCGAGGATAAAAGTTCTGAAATTCAACATCTCAACCTTGAGAAGAGACTTATCTACAATTAGCAAAATAACTTCGCAGCCCGGATATTCGACTTCTTTCTTTCGGTCTACGAAAATCTGGATATAGTTTAGAATCGTTGACTATAGTTTAAATATTTTCGTGGCAACGTCTACTATTTGGGACGCTAATCCTAATTTCTGCTCTTAATCTCTTTTATGCTGAAACGCTCTCTAGAATTTGAATTAATTTTAAAACACCGGTTAGAAATTGTGTACTAGCTATTGTTTGTATCAAATAATTTTTTGCTATAGGTTGCAGATATTTCCTTATAGGTAGAGCTCATCTTTCTACTTGACTACACACTATTAAATCTCTTCACTTGATATACAAATGTCCGCTTCTTCAGCTTCCCATTTAGTCAGCGTGGCTAAGGAATTTATGAAATGGGGATGATGAGGGCCTAGAATACGGCAGCACAGCTGTACACATTCCTTCATAAGTTCTACAGCTTCTGCTTTGAGACTCTGTTCTTTCCACATGAAGGCAAGATTGTTCATGCTAGTCAGCGTGCTAGGATGGTTCAGTCCAAGCTTGTTCTTGCTTGTCTCCATCACTTCTACTTCTAGCTTCTCAGCCTCCTCCCACCGGCCCTGGTTCCAGTACGTTGCCGCCAAATTGCCCATGCTGGTCAGCGTGTTAGGATGGTCCAGTCCAAGCTTGTTCTTGCGAGTCTCCATCACTTCTACTTCTAGCTTCTCAGCCTCCTCCCACCGGCCCTGGTTCCAGTACGTTGACGCCAAATTGCCCATGCTGGTCAGCGTGTCAGGATGGTTCAGCCCAAGCTTTTTCTTGCGAGTCTCCATCACTTCTACAAACAGCTTCTCAGCCTCCTCCCACCGGCCCTGGTTCCCGTACGTTGACGCCAAATTGGCCATGCTAGTTAGCGTGTCAGGATGGTTCAGCCCGAGCTTGTTCTTGCTTGTCTCCATCACTTCTACTTCTAGCTTCTCAGCCTCCTCCCACCGGCCCTGGTTCCCGTATGTTACCGCCAAATTAGCCATGCTGGTTAGCGTGTCAGGATGGTTTGGCCCGAGCTTGTTCTTGCAAGTCTCCATCACTTCTACCTCTAGCTTCTCAGCCTCCTCCCACCGGCCCTGGTTCCAGTACGTTGACGCCAAATTGCCCATGCTAGTCAGCGTGCTAGGATGTTTCAGCCCGAGCTTGTTCTTGTGAGTTTCCATCACTTGTGTGAAGGCCCTTTCTGACTCCTTGTACCTTCCATCCCTGTAGGTACACATCCCAAACTTCCGTAGCAATTCGGTCTTCTTATTTCCTTCGTTGTTCATTTCCATCTCAAGAACATATCGTGCGTGCGGTAAATATATTCTCCACAGGCTCCTGTTCGTGTGGTCGTCGTTTGGAAACACCTCTTCCAGTCGTTCTAGAGCATTAGCTGCCCATACTGCAAGAGAGCCTTCCGTTCGGAGCCAATTCCTTGTTGCAAGATGTACCAACCGATGAAGGTCTAAAAGCTGCTCTGTCTTCTGTTTGGTAACAAAAGCGTAGGCAGTTAGTGTTCCAATGGCCTCAACAGCCTTTTTCGGTGACTTTGCCAGTGGAAGAAGTGACTGTGGAATGTCTTTCGCATCAACACACGACATGAACGAGAGGTACTCTGCTGCTAACGGCTCGCTCTTCCGGATCTGCTCGAATGAGATGAGCCATGTGGTTGCGACGGGGTTCTTGCTATCCCCATACCGTCCTTCGTCCTCGAATTCTTCGCTTAGTAGCTCGACCTTGCTCTGTTCTGTGCCGTCAAGAAGCTCCGCATATTCAGCCAGTGTTATCTCGTTCTCGTTGATGTATGCCGCGGCTTGGACGATTGCAAGAGGGAGATGGATAAGTTTCTGGAGCAGGTCTGTCGTAGCTTCACTATCAGTTAACAGGTCCGGATCGGTCAACAACTTCCCCAGCATCTCTTCCGCCATCGTCTTATCCATCTTTTCTACTAGGACCACATTCTTGCCGGCCAGCTTCGTGGCCGCCTTTCGACTTCGCGTCGTAAACAGAATAGACCCGAGCCTGCTCTTGGGTAAGGAATCAATTCGACGGCCTGAGGGTGTCGTTTCGACTACCTTCTCCGTCCATATATCAATATCATCAGCGTTGTCGAACACCAATAGCCATTTCTCACAGTCTTTTTGACTCAGCCGATCATGGACGAGCTTTTGCGCGTCTCCCTTCTCCTGCTCGATGTTGGGGATCTGGAGTTGCTTGCCAATCTCTAGGTACGCTTCCTGCATGCGCTCAACATTGGTTACCGGTATCCAGAACACCGAACAGTCAGGCTGTCCTTGTCTCAGCTGATGGGCAAATTCAAGCGCGATTTGCGTCTTCCCGACGCCGCCGAGTCCAATAATGGCAACTCGCTCGCAGCGAATTTCGCTAGAAAGCATTGCATCAACCTGGGTGATTTCTGCGCTCCGGCCAACAAAATGCGGGTTCCTCTGGAAAGGAACCATCCAAGGCGCTTCTATTTTGGATTCTGTTCCAAGTTTAGCGTTTGCAGTTCAACACTGAAGAGAGACATACGAGTGCGGAGCGCCATCGTGCGTTGCATGTTGTGTTCCTATACAACGTCAATGCGACTCTAGCGTAGCGTCATGTCGCCCTTACAGTGATGGTTTCTGCGAGATTGGTGGCTGGCGTGCCTATCCAGTATCAGCTCGACGTCTATTACATCTATGAAAAATCTTGGATATACACACTCTGCTTTAACCTCAAGTTCTGGATACAGTCTCGCACCCGGAACTTTGGTGTTACATGTGTGAGATAACCTTCTGAAGCCGCTTCAATAGCCCCCTGCTTCTTATACTCTTCAAGCCCAACGTCCTGCAGCCCTTGCTCAACATTAAAACGGAAATACCGCTTCTCATCGTAATATTTGGCCCACCTAGCGATAAATTTCTTCTCTGTCGCCTCCGTCTCCGTTGCGATATGTACTACCGTATCGCTAAGGAACTTAATCATGCTATCTTTAAATGCCTTCTTGCCTGGGTTTCCTGTCCCGATTGAGATAAAACACTTAACAAGAGGCTTTAACTCTCTTGTTTCTGAGCACCAGATGTTGGCAGCTTCTTCTTCAACCTCGAGCACTGGATTGTTTGCGCCAAAACCACCGTCAGCGAAGGTGCGGTTCCCAATGCTCACAGGATCAAAGAAAGTCGTGGCAGCGGACGTAGCGAGTGCGGCCTGGCATATCGTCGCGCGGATGCTTGGCTCGTCCGGGAGGCTGTAGCTTCGAAGTCGGACTATGTCCTTTGTATCGCGATCAATAGAGCATACAAAGCTGTTCCTGTCAGACTTCACACTCATTGTAGGGGCTGAGCACTTACGTTCGACACCCTCGCTCAGTCCCATCGGCAAGCAGGTCCGTCTCGGACGCACCGCTCTGCGTTAACACGTTGTTGACTGCACTTTGCAGCTTTGTGGAATCGAACCGCGACTTGACTTTGCCCGTCATGTTGAAAGGAACACGGCTCCGCTTCTCACTAAACACCGCTGCCGCGAGATCGCTGTATGCGGTAATGCATTCATCGACACTCATCTCAAGCCGGCCGAGCATGATCGCGATAAGTCTGTTTTTTGTAGTCAATACCTCGCATCGACAGCAAGGAGGCCTGCTTACCCGCCGGTGCTTGTGCCTCCGATCAGGTCGAATACCTCGCATGGCTTCGCTGGAAGGAGTTTGTCTTTTTTTCGCTCATGGTTCAATCTATCCATGATGCTCTTCAAGATGTAGAGCGTCGACAGGCCGCGCACCCCGCCGCCGTCGAGCGACAGCAGGCAGAGCCCAGTGGTGTCCAGCAGGTTGGGGTCCTCGCCATGCTGTGTCGCGACGCGCTGCTCCATTGAGTAGCGCGTTGCGGGCTTGTGAGTTTTTTTGTAGAGTGTACAACAACGGATCTATGTCTGAGGAACAGAAGTAATCCATCGTAGGCACAAGGCTATCCTACGAGCTGAAGGCAGGCTGAAGGCTGAGGGCTGATGGAGTGCGCAATGCGGACCATCGCTAGCCAGTCAATCTGCGAGGCGCTGGTAGGATGGGCTCCCTAGCCGTGCGGCACCGTCAGGATCGGGCCGGCGCTTCGACGACAAGCTGCAGCCACTGCGGGGCTACACAGGCTAGCTTCCGAGGTATAAAACAAGTCCTCGCACTGTTGTCGTTTGTCATCACTTACCGTCTGAACTAAAGTGCGCCGTAATGGCGGGAATAGTGACTGCAGTAGTAGTCCCACTACTTGTATGGGTCATATATCGACTTTTGAGAGTAGGTCGACGACCGAATGGCTATCCACCAGGCCCGCCTACGATACCGATACTTGGTAACATCCTCCAGGTAAATTCCGCCCTCTTTACTTACTATCGTCGTGTCCATACGCTGACTGTATTTGACAGATGCCCTTGCAAGACTCGCATCTGCAATTCCAGAAATGGGCAAAAGAATACGGACCGGTGTTTTCTTTGATATTGGGCACGAAAGTTATGATTGTGCTATCGACAGACCAAGCTGTTAAAGATTTGATGGATAAGAAGAGCGCAATATATAGTTCGAGGCCGGATTTGTATATTTCGCAGACAATTATGAGCGGCGGGCAGAGAATGTTGATTACGGTTTGTGATGCGCGTGAATTTAGCACACAAATACTAACGGATTTTGTTAGCCATATGGACCGAAGTATCGATTGGTAGGTACCCTCATCCGGGACATGGTTTGTAGATGAAGACACTGATTCGTATACAGCAACGAAAACTATGCCAAAACGCATTGAATATCAAGAAAGCAACTTCATACATTCCATACCAGGACCTTGAAACCAAACAGCTCCTCTTCGACATGATGGAGAATCCTTCCGGGCTATTCAAGCACTTTCGCCGTTTTGCTTCATCAGTGGCAACGAGTGTTGTCTATGGGTCAGAGCACCCATGCCAACAGCAAGCAGGTGACTGATGATTATAGTTTCCGCTGGAAAACCTTCGACGACCCAGGTCTTCAACTCTTCTTCCACAACCTCGACATCTTCACCGAAATCATGTCCGCAGGCGGCGCCGCTTTCGCAGACTCATACCCTTTCATACGATATCTACCTGCGTTGTTGTACCCTATCAAGCGCAAAGCGAGTGAGCACCACAAAGTGGAGAAGAACATGTACCAGGGATTCTATCTCAAGGCCAAGAAAGCTATCGTAGAGAAGCTACCCTCTGCACGAGCATGTGCCTGTGATGATATCGTAGAAATGCAAGAACAAGAAGGCTTTAGCGACGACTTCGCCATGTATGTTGCGGGGACCATTTTCGAAGCTGGCAGCGAAACGACGGCGAGTGAGCTTTATGGGTTTGCACAGGCTATGCTACTATATCCCGATGTGCAGCGGAAGGCGCAGGCCGAGATTGATGCGCTGATGGGGGAGGAGCGGTGGCCCACTATGGACGACGCGCCAAACCTACCATACGTGCGCGCTTGCGTCAAAGAAACACTACGCTGGATGCCCACTCTCATCCTCGGAGCTGCGCCGCACGCCCTCATGGAAAATGATCAGTATATGGGCTACCACCTCCCGGCGGGCGCCATGGTCATGCTCAACGTATGGACTATCCACCGCGACGCAGAACGTTACGCTCGTCCGGAGGCCTTCTCTCCAGAGCGGTATCTGGGCGACGAGACCAGCTCAGCTGAAAGCTGCTCGCTATCTGATGTTTCAAAGCGAGATCACTTTTCCTTTGGAGCTGGCAGGCGCGTTTGCCCGGGCACTCATGTCTCTGATCGCAGTATGTTTCTTGTTATGGCGAGGGTGCTGTGGGCTTTCGATGTCAAGCCTAAGCAGGGGGGAAGGGCGTCGAAGCAGGACGAGTTTGTGCAGGCTATGAGTGTGGCACCGAAGCCTTTCGAGGTGGAGATAACACCGAGGACTACCAAGAGAGGAGAGACAGTGAGGAGGGAATGGAGTGAGGCGCAGGCGGGTTTGGACGAGAAGGGGCAGTTCTTGAAGAACCCTATCTAAGGGCCAGTTAGAGAACATTCATTCTACGCTATCGTATGCCTTCGCCTTCCTTAAAAATCTATGACCATCTATTGGGATGTGGTATGAGTTTTCCAAAGTTCGCTACCCGTGCTTCCCTTACTAGATACGTAAAGTAGGATATCAAGACTGTGACTTGCAAATAGTATAGGATTGTGTTGCAGCAGTCTTTGGGGTGAAGTCGGTTTCGTTAGCTACGGTATATGTACAAGGGTGTCTCGTGAACCGGCTGTTCCGTATGGGCCGTGCACGTACAAAATTTGTCTGGAAAAAAGAAAAAATTGAATTGAATGGAAGACGCACCAATATGCGGTGAAGCCCATTCATGGGAGGGAGTTGTACACGTATGCGCATATACATTCAAGCAGCGAAAGATATTTCCCATGACATTCCCATTCGCTTATGCAGTTTCTGTTTCACGTTCCGCGTGGACAGTGCTTTGCATACTCGAATTGCCGACCAGGAGGCCGCGCCAAGGCATATAAGACAGTTGCTGAGACCGCAAAGGGCTTGGCTGTGGGAAGCTTGAGTTCTCGACCACATGTCAACGTCAGCTATGTTCGAGAAGAAATGGAGATTTGGAATGCGAACGTTGGGGCAATCTGAGTCGAAAGGCGGTGTTAGAATAATATCGGTAAGTGGCAAATGCGAGATGGAGAGGCTGTTTTTAATCACGTAGAGGTTCCATTGATATTATATCTGTTCTACAACATTCGAGTCCCCGTGTATTCGCCGGTCGCTTGGAGCTAGAAGTGATCTTCGCTCGTGCAGTAATTGCTCAACAGCATTACGAAAAAACACAACCAAGAAAAGGAAAAACGCCTTCTAGTCTTCATCCCCACACGCGCGCGCCCCCGTGAGATGCTAACTCTTGCAAGGGTATCAAAGCCCCATCATGAAAATCAAGCTCACACCTCAGTAATGGCAACGAGAGTCATCTTTGGTGCCTCGGATTCCTCGACGACTTCAGCGCGCTTCTCCTTCTTTGCCTCTCCTGGTGGCTTGGCGCCGTTGGCGGCAGAGTTGGCGGCGACGTTGCTACCAGCGTTGACGACAATACCGACACCAGCTCCCTCAGAGCCCATCTCGATCTTGGGAGAATCCTTCATGGCCTCGCGGGCGTAGCTGAGCGCAGCGTTGAAGCCGGCGATATCGCGCTTAATCCACTGCATGGCCTCGGTGACGGCGGTCATGTGCTCTTCAGTGCTGCGGCGGCCGAGGGATCGTTTCGCTACGGATCGTTCAGCTGGGTTCTCGGCGGGTTGGCCCTCAGCGGGGGGAGTTGTCTCCGCTGGGGGAGTGGCTTCTTTTTGCTGACCTGCTGCTCCACCTCCGGCGGCGGCTCCCGAGGCCAAAGTTGCCATCAATTCCGAGGCCGCACCTGCGTTTCCTAGCGAGATTTCACCATCACCGACTACCAGGGCCGGTGAGTAGGCGCCCAAGTTGATGTTAAGTGGGACGGCAGAGACGGCGGCGACGAGCGCAACGAGAACGTATTGAGCGTGCATGTTGATGGTTGGGGGTTTTGGTGGTTGGGTTGGGATTTAAAAATTGGTAATGGTGTGTTGGTGAAGAAAGAGTGATGGATATTGAATGAAGAAATACGTGATCTTTTTTAGAACAAGTTAAAAGGTAAAGACGAAAATACTATCGCTCGGCGATGAGTGGATGTTGGTGTGAAGTGAAGGTGAGTGGCCGGACTGGAGAACTGAAGAAGTGGGTTCCTCTACCTCTTATATGGATTGAAGCTCGGAGAGTATGCTCGAGTAGTGTGGGATCAGCAATGTCACCGACACCCCGCCAAGCCAGGCCATCTGTTTTAAGGCGAGGTTGAAACTTCTGTGAAGCTGGGCCAAGAACAAGCACTCCCACCATAGCGGCCGCCCTAAGTTCCCAATTCAGCGCCACTACACTAGATGCCAAGCTAGTCCCGCCGTTTGAAGCCAGCTCGAAACTTCTGTGATGCCGTGCCAAGACTCATGAAGCCGGTGCTCGCGTCTGGGCATGCAGCAAGGCACGATCGGGCACACACATGGAGAGGCCTGGAGAAGGACCGTGCATGAGGCTCGAGCGGCTCTGCTCCTGTTCCAGCCAAGAAATGCGACCGTGTTAGGCATATCCCATCACACGCTTAGATGTATGTGGGCGCTTGAAGATCTATGATGCAAGCATGCTAAAGTCTAGTCACAGCAACCACTGAGGGTGAATGCATGTTGTTGAGATACCTTTTCGACCGCCTTTCCAGCTCTTCAACTGGTCATCTTACGACGCCAGATTGAAATGTCAATGCCAAGTCGATATGAGTGATTTGCAGCCTTGCATCCGTGCACAAAGCGTGGTGATGTTGGCAGTGCTTAAAGATAATTGACATGCTTAGGTTCCCCCACCTGTGCCAAGCGCGGACATCTGGGCCTCGACTCATCTTGCGAGTCGTCTCCAGCGGGTATTCGACAGGCTTTCGCGGAGCAGGATGGATAGATTGGTGGGGCCGAAGAAGGACAGGCGCCCATCCTGGGGCCGCATGCGTGTCCCCAGGCATGGCAGCGTGAATTGAAGAGCGGGCGGCGCTTGGCGACATGTCTTTGCGGAGTCTTCTTCTGGAGATGAAATTCGCTATGCCTATGTCACGCCCCTAGGCGCGGTGAGCTTCGGTCATAGAAGCTTTGCTCGAGACGGTGAGCGTGTCGGCCAAGTGGATGGCGAAATGCTTCGGCGGCGTATAATGTGTTTGAGGTCCCAGGGAGCGGCTGTACTCAGGCGTATAGGCGAATAAAAGTCTTGGCCCGCCCCGAAAAACAATCGACTCTGTCAAAGGTGCGACGAAGCCTTTGCTTGGCTTGCCGCGCGAGCTTGTCCTTGCCTGAGTCGGGAGAAAAACCATGTATCATACCCCACCCGTGAACGGACAGTGACGCGGACGTGATGAGAGGCTTTATTGGCCGTCTGGGCAACCGATATCATCAATCTACCCATCCGGGCTTGATAGGAGGCTGGGCGCATATGCAGACGCGGAATGAAGGAGCTGTTAAGAACATTGCGATGATAATAGTGGTCGGGAGGGAAAGAGGAGCCTACGAAGTGTTGGACGCGAACCTGAAATTGCGACGGTCCTCAGGTTTATCCGATCCGACACACCTCCTGAATCCAGGAGGTTAAGCTTCCCCATCTTGGCAAGAAAGAGGAGTCTGCGGCCTTCCGCCCTCACACTTTAGTCGAACGGAGTCAATTTTTCCTGTAGCAGAAGAATGTAGCCTGGACATGCTCCTGTCTGGCGCGCGACTTTTCCCAGGACTGCCACTCGTCTCTACCGCTCAAAATTACGTTCATCTCGAGATCTTTGAGATCTATGGTTCCGTGGGTCCTGCCAGCACGGTCGGTGGAGAAGACCCGCTGCCCAGTTGTCTCCCCACAAGAGCCCACCCATCAACCCCAGAATCCAACGACACTTGGTAGAGGTAGTGAATTGCTTGGTCTTGCTGACAGCTACGATCGTACCAAGAGAGTTGAGAAAGGCCCACTGCCCAGTTGTCCCCCGCATTGCGACCCGGGATTCAACGATACTCTATGCATATAATGAAATGCTTGGAATTGCGACAAGAGATTTAGCCCGACAGCTATCGAGGTAGGTTGACACGAGCACCATTTCAGCTGCACTAGTAGAGACTGGTGGCTTGACCTCTCTCGCGTACCCTTCTATTTCAGCCCTCCAAGCATTCGCCCACTTTTCTACGCCTATCTTGTATCCACATGATCTTGTATCCACATGCATTGTGACCGTCCTTGTCTTTCAACGCTCATCTACTTCCTTAATTTGATGCATAGATTGCACTCCGTCTCCTTGCCCCTATCACGGGTTACCTTGATCGTAGATACAGTCTTCGTCTTCACAACAGCTCCCGTCCGTTCTTGTGCGGCTCGTCCTGGAATCAAACGCCGAGACCCATTGGACTCGTGTAGCAGCATCTGATACAGCCATTATGTTGGCTTCATTGCAAGCTACAATGGCCGACTTAGCTTGTAAAATACAGAACCTGAAAGCATACATAAGCACATGAACTCGATGTCACGAACAGAACCACTGTGGTTTCATTCCTGTCTGTATTAGTCCGACAAACTGCCTTCGCAACAATCTCGAGCACACAGCGTTATTCATACTGGAAATCGAGTACCACGACAACGGTATCAGACAGGTGGCACTTTGCTACTAGAGAGAGAGAGATGTTACCGACTTCTTAGTTGGATTGTATCGATAGATTGGGCTCAAACAGGTAACGTGAACCGGTTCCTATACAGAACAACGAAAAACTTGTGTGACGCTCAAGATTAGGCAGGATCAGACACTTCTTAGTGACAACCACCGTACCTAAGTATGATCTAGTAGACGATACGAAAACTTTCAAATACTGACATATTCAGTCATCCTACACCTCGCGTACTTGTAGCTCTTCCCTCGTCCGAGCAAATGAAGTACAACTCATACGCACACTATCCACTCGTCTCCTCGCCTGCAGAGTCGCCAAACGCTCTCTACATGGGCCGAGAGCTCAAAGCATCGTCTCTGCCCGTAAAACAAAGCTACATCCACAAAATGACACGAATCTAGCGATCTTTACTCTCGCGTGGGCAATTATGATCACTACTTCTCATGAACAAGATATTGGAGCGTATTGAACAGGCACTAGGGACTGAAATGAGCAAACGGGTCTTCTTCGCAATGACGAGCATAGTACATTGCGACGGGTATGTGACCTTTCATAGTTTTAGGTATCAAGGGTGGAACTGACGAATAGATACAGAGGACTGCACATCCATATCCAACCTTCTGTTTTGAGAGAACGTTATTCACGGGACTTCGATCACGATTGCTTTCATCGCTGAAGTATGAATAAAGGGCTATCTGGGATTTGTATCAGGGCTGAGGTGCCATGAGGCCACATGCATAATCCTGAGGAAATATTTTGCGCTCAGGACCGCTCGAACCTAAATACATTCTACCCTGTTATAGTAATAGATGAAGGAGAGTATGTCATGGTTTAGTAGTAGAACATTGCAATCACGCTCTGTAATAGAATGATTAGAAGAGAAGATACAATTCTAACTCTTGAACATCCACAATTGTTAAAATATACGCAGCCCACCGTGCGTTCGCAGGCTGGGGGTGAAGCAACAGAAGGCTTCATGGGAATTGTGAACACTGGATTACAACAGCATATGACCATCGCCTGACTCTGTTCTTCTGCAATGTTGGCTTGTGTTGCAATCTTCCCAGATTTGCTCCAACACGCATCCACCATCAATTTGGTATTTCTCACTATTATCCAATCAAACCGTAATCGTTCAATGTGGTGGTTTCCTCGAGCGATTTGCTAAAAATAAACCTTCGTCTGCCCAACCAATCACCGCTGATGCCACACGGTCCGCCCGAATACCACACAGCACCAAAACACGACCCCATAGCCCAGAAAGGATTGCACAAAAAGGATGAATAAAACTGCAAAAAGAATTGATTCAGCCGGGTTTCGAACCCGGGACCTTCAGTGTACTGACATTTACATGTTAGACTGACGTGATAACCAACTACACCACCGAACCCAGTGATTTGAATTATGGTGTTCCAAGAAAATATAGAGTATATGAACTGCTACAACACCACAAAGAAAAGTGACGGAGAGGGAGGGGAAAGGACGTCTAGGGCCTACTAGTGTTGACGATTCGAAGCAAAGGTGGGCGGGTGGTGAAATTTGATGAGTGGGGTCAGGGCGGGTTACCCAATTGGGCGCCCGCCAACTCAGGACACCACCCACAGATATGTCGATACCTCTTACAATTCCAGAATTGAAGGTTGGACTCATATTGCCAAAATTGCATCATGATTCTTATACAGCTGTTTCTTAGTTTTGCAAAGCTTCTAGCTTGATGTAAATACTAAAGTATTTACACACCTTTCTAGACACTACTAGAAACATTCTTTCAGGCAAACTCGTGTTCAAGAATTACACGATGAAACTTTATTCGACCTGAGTTATAGTCGTGCACTTTCGAGACTTGTAGAATTCATTATCCTCTACGTAATAATTATTCCCCATCGCAACGTTCTTTTTGATTATGGCTAATAGAATACTTTACCGCCGAGAGATGTAGAAAATCGAAAGCCAGGGGCGCATCATTTCTTTACAAAAAGAATTCAGCCTTCTAAATTTTATGAAATCAGTACATCAAGCCTAAGCTATACTATCGCGTAGTATCTACTCTGACTCTCTGATCTTCCGGACTATGCCTTTACTTTCGTTCGATTTGTCCGAAACGAAAAAAGCTGCAAACTATATGAACGGAAACTTCTCGCACAAATAGAAACACCATTCTATCTGACAACTGAGACTCTAGACTGCACAGCAAACTTTCCTCACTATATATAAAATCTCATGGGCACTAGTTACGTTGCTTGTTCAAAATTCGTGTCTCATCAACGAAGAATCGGTCAAAATTAGTGGTCAAAATGGCGATCACCACCCATGTAACTTCGGAGGAGTACCACACCATGAAAATGATAAAAGGTAACTCTTCCTATACCTTGACTGCTCCCTTCTATTCATGGCATTCCGCTAATGTTTCCCTCGCTAATAGAAAACTACCTCGCGCTCTACACCAACTCCTCCAAGCCCCACATTGCAGTTGGCCAGCGCGATACCGCTGATGACGACGATAACGATGGCGATGACGACACACCTTACCGCGCCGCAGTACTAGGCGAAGATGAGGAAGAGAATACTCCTGATGACTTCGAAATCTTGAGTCATACCAAACGGGGAAGGACGAGGTTGGAAGCTTTGAGAAATTTGCTGGCACATCTGGAACATAGAGTCGCGGAGGGGATAGATAGAGTAGAGGAGAAAACAAGGAAGAAGGAAGAGAAGGAGAAAGCTGTTGCTGTTGCTAAAGAGATCAAGGAGAAATCGATGGCGAAGAAGATAGCAGTACACAAGGGAAAAGTGACAAAGGCAACAGTGAACAAGGATACGGCGCAGAAGCCCATGGCATGGACAGAGAAAGCTTTGGCACAAGCAAAAGAAAGAAATCAAGGAGCGAGGACTAGAAGTCGGAGAATAGCAGAAGTAGAGGAGGATCTAGATACGGTAGAGTTTGCGCATGAAAACGCGGACGTCATCAAGGTAGCAGTTGTTGCAAAAGGCCGAAAAACTGCGCCGGGAAAGACTGTACCCAAGCAGACGAAGAGAAAACGAACACAGGCTGATGATGATGAGGACGAGTCCGATCAATCTTCCAGAAAGCCAAGATCGCGAAAAGAAGCGGCAGAGAAATCCAAGGGTGGCGATAGTATTGATAATGAGATTCGAAAAGTTGAGCCACACAGGCCAACGACCAAGCCACTGAATAGGCAAGCACTATTGAGAAAGCAGAGAAAGGAAGCAAGAGAAGCTATGCAGATAGAGGAAGATGAAGAGTGAGAAGGCAAGGCAAAGGGGATGGAAGAGTTGGGGAAGATGCGAGGGCAATCTGGTTTCGAATTATATGTTGAGCTTTCTGCGCTCCTTAAAGCATCAAGCTTTGAAATAGGCAGTTACCAAAACGTACAATTTGCCCTATATTCAAGAAACAGAAAAAGTGCAAATACTCTACGTTAAAGTTGGTTCCTATGGTGAACATCGATGTAGCATCTCTAGTCACGCTGAAAATATAAAGTGAAAATCGATATAAGAGCCATAGCTTACCTGTAGTTCGTTTACCTTTTACTAGCAGACAGTTATTTCATCTTGAACCTTCAAGAATCACCTCAGACGAAAGAGGATCTTCGCCACTAGTCTGTTACGTTCTTGTTCATCTTAACAAAAATAACTTACAGCAAAAATTCGCTGACTTTTCCTTGATATAAACTACTAAGGAACTCTATAACAACACATTATTAGAGTCTTAATGGATAAAAAGGTAGACCGCCCCCCCGCAATCAAAACAGTGGTACATAAGGATGGGAAAGATGCCGAACAATGCTCTTCTAACCGAATAAAAGTATCGTCCTATGAAATGAATCAATAGTAAGTTATATCCCATTCTATCAAACCCTATTACACACACCCAAGATATTCTATATGTTCTCACACACTCATGATACGCGCATTAGCGTTCCTCCGCACAGAAATATCAACAGCGACTTTCTCCATTGAACCATCACGCCACATCTCCTTCGGCAAAGATCTCAAAGAAACATAGTTCAAAGCAGTTGTGATCTCCCAATATACTGACCATAAGGGTAAGATGTAAGACTAGGACCTTAGTGGAATTATGGAAGGAGGTACAAGAGTTGAGGCGCTGGAGAAGGTGTTGGAGAATGTGGAGTATGTTACGGGGAAATCTCTGCGCCTTATTTTGAAAAAGGAAAGAGAGCTAAATAGTGAGGAGGTATCTGAGAGCGAAGATAAGGGCGAGGACAACGGGAAAGGTAAAAAAAAGAGAAATGGAAGAGAAACCCCGGCGGAGAAAACAGCAATAAAGAAGGAAGCGGTACCAAAGGCAGGTTGTAGGTGATGGCAGTGACGAGATACACATGTACTTTAACATCAAACCCTTAGATTTGAGGTTCATAATGCTCTGGTTCTAGTGGTAAGTACATATCCCCGAGGTTTGCTAAGTTGACCGCAAGCTCTACATTAAGTCAGCGTTCTGTTACGAAGACCTGGTATCAGAAGCCACCAGCTCACCTCCAACGCTCCGCAGGAAATCTACGGTCCTCAAGCTGAATCTCCTAATTGATTCATGGGCGCTCTGACTGGATACCAGTATTTAACCCCGAAGTTCTTTTACCTGCTTGATAGGACAAAGTAAGCAACCCAATCAACAAACCTCCAACCCCGAGCCTCCATGAATATTCTCACTCTCAACCCCCTTCACAAACCCGACCACCCTCCTCACCAACTCCTGCACCGCCTCTTCCGGATCATCATTCAAATTATGATGCGCGCCCTTCACAATCCCTCCATGCACCTCATCCACCACGCCACCGCCCTTTTGCACAATCCTCGTCCAGCGCCCCAGCAGCTCCGCTTTACCAACCTCGTCAGGAACGTATGGATCCAACTCCCCAAGCAAAAGACAAAGCGGCGTCTCCTTAGGAAACCTCCCAAAAGTAGATTCAAGCGTCTCATCCTCGAGATCCGACGAGAAATAATCATCATCCCCGCCCTTAGACAACAGACTCAAAACCCGATAAGCAGTCATCGGACTATCCAGAATCTCCCCAATCTTCCCCCCCAACTGCAATATCTTGCCCCCCTCCCCTTTACCCACCAACCCCCTCGCCCTCTCAACCACCTCCTCCAACTCCCCCAAACACCCCTCCTTCGCAGCAATCATCCCAAACCCCTCGCGATCACTAACCCCGCCCTGCAGCACCACGCCATCGATCGCGACCTCCCCGCGCCCCGACCCAACAACCAGCTCCATGATATCCTGACACCCCGTCGAATGCCCCATCAGCACCACCCTGCCCCCTTTCCGCAGCGCCTGGAAGTATCCAACGCACAGCGCCAGCTCCTTAGCATCTCGCGCTAGACTCCCCGTCGCCCACCCCTCGTAGCTCGAACTAATAAGCACCTCGGCGATCCGCCAGTTAAGCGGTAGGGACTTCGCGATCGTGGCGGGGTATTGGACGGTGAGGAGGCCGTCCGTGAGGCCGCCGATCCACAGCAGCGTGTGCGTCGGGGCGGGAGTGGGCGACGGTGTTTTGGAATTGGTGGTGGGGGGTGGGGCGTGTTCGAAGGCGACGAGACCGGGTTTGTAGACGTGGAGAGTACCTGGATGTGCCATTTGGAAAGCACTCGTCGCGTTGTGGCGTCTCAATTGAGCGCGGACTGAGGGGGAGGTGGGTGTTTTGGCTTGTGTTTGCGAAACGGCATGGTTCCGAACGTCGGAAGCTTATCAGATCCGAGATTTACGCCAAGGGATGGCGGGGCGGGAGCGGGGGCGGGAGCGGAGGCTTTCCGTTAGTGCTGTAACGAACCGTTTGGTAAGTTTGACAGGTTATGTCTGGGCGGGATGACATAATAGATGACGCAGCACAATGATCTATAGCTTGAGACGTCTTGCTGAACAGATCGCATATCACATCATGCAAAGGGTTGGTTGAAGATTCATGCTCTCTCATTTGCTTTTGGCGCACCTGCCTGTATCTATACAGTCTTCATAAACTTCGCCGGCCCAGTTCCCAGAGAAACACACAGAAACGTATGACCTATTGATATGCCCATGCACCAAAAAGTAACGCCCGCGCAATGCCAAAATGATCATTTCCCTCCTCTACAACACTTTTCTCCAATAGCATTCATGCTCGGACTCCATCACCCTCCTTCTCTTCAGAGTACCTCGCCTGCACGACCCAATTCTCGCCAAACTTGACTCCCTTCCCACCACCGATCCCAGCGTTCCTCCATGGCCGATTGACGCCAATGTCAACGACCCATATCAGCCACTGCGGGTCTCGTCCAGTACCATTTTGTAGTGCCTTGAGCAATCCGCTCCTCGGCCCCCCAAGGCACACAATATACTTCGCCCTAACCTCCAGCGGCTCGCCTTCGAGAATCGCGACCTCGCCGGTAGAACCGCCAACACCAGACGGTGTCTCGACAGCAAGAACACCAGCGCGGGACTTGTTAGCCCAGCCTACTATGCGAAGAACTGTCCGCCTGTCTTCATCTCCAAGAGCATCGAATTCTTTGTGCCGGCCTAGGAGCGCATCGATGATGAGTTCTGGTGGTGCTTGTAGTCTCTTGAGCGCATCCTCTGTGTCTGGCCACGCGCGGACGGAGCCTCCAAACTTCTTGAAGAGCTCAACCTGTCGCCGAACGTCTCGATCCCAATCGGCATTGCGTTCAAATCCGAGCAATGCCACCATCACCTTCGGACCACGGGCTTGCAATTGTCGAGCTGCTGCAACCGCTCGTGCACCTCCTCGATGATTGCCGGCTAAGACTACAATGACGGGACGAGCATTTGGATTATCGCGAGCCAGACGCCGGCCACCAGGGTTGAGCGCCGAGAGTGCAACTTCAGCAATACCGCGTGCTGCGTTTTCTGCCATCATGTCCTCTGTGAGACCAAAGTCGACTTCGGCGCTCTCCTCGACTGCGAGCATGCCCCCAGGGGTAATGGTGTGGCACTTGCGATTTCCGTTTACCAAGCGAAGGCAAGACCCTGTAGTGGATTGGAGAAGAGGTGAGTCTAGAGGTGATGCTATCCGACCAGGTTTTGGGCTTCCGGTTGCATGTGATGATGTGGCATAAGGGCGGTTGATGTGCGTACGGTTGGCGCGAGCAACGAGACCTGGCAATGCACCTGAGTGAGATTGGATTTCAACATCTGCTAGAACACCACTACCTTGACGGGTCGGTATCCGCTTGACAGAAGCTCGTGACATTGCTCTCCGTGAGTTTTGCCCGCTTCCAAAATCCGAGAGATCTTCTTCGGTGCTCGAATTCGATGTGCTCTTAATACGCCGAGTTTCTAACACGTTCTCCGTTGGATGGAGGTTCTTGCCGCCGTGGGTCCCAGGCCTAGCTAGTCGGTTGGAAAACACAAGTCGGTCTTCGTCCGCGGTTGTGTCTTCATTTCTGATTTGAGTGAACACCAGGCGCTTGTCGAACTTGGAGAGATTCTCCGCGAAGTCGAATTCAGGCATCTCTTGAATATCGGTAGCGTCTTCCGTGGCCCAGCCATTCTTGGCTTCGAGCGCTCTATCGCGGCGCGTTTTGCGATTGGATGCATTTGCGGCTGCCAGCCCAACTCTACCCCCGATGACGCCAGGCGTTCTGTTCTGGGGTTGTTCGGGATCTTCGAGGATTGGTGTTTGCCGCCAACCATTCCCTTTCCTAGTCAAGAGTGAGCATTGCCCCCAAAACAGGTTATTGGTCTTTCACAGTCATTGAATCTGATAAATGAAAAGCAGCATACATACCCTTTGCGAGCTGCATCCGGCGAGGAATGGAGAAGATCCCCTCCATTCCGCCTCTCCTGCGCAGCAACTTCCTTCTTGCGTGCCTTTCCTCCACGACGTGTGCGCTTCCATGTCTCCTCGTTCCTCGCCGCCACAGTTGGGTCCTCCATCGGCTTCCCAGTACGCGTCTTGGTGATGCTTGCCCTCCGTACAGTCGCCTCTATCATTTTGATATCATCCGTGTCCGGCTCCTCCGCATCTGCGATGTCTAATGAAGAAAATGGCCCCTCAAGTGTCGCAGCACTAGGCTTCCTGACGTTTGGCTTTCTAGAGCCTCCAACGAAGGGAGATGTCTTTGCCGAAAGTGTTGCTGTGGCAGCGGCCGGGATCGGCTTGATAGGGGTCGCAGGTGCTTCTTGTGGTGCGAACGCTACCGTCTGAGCTGGCTGTGGTGCAGCGGCGCGGCCTTTGCTCATACTCAGGATTGCAGGATCTACAAATGGCTGCGGTGCTTGCCTCGAAGGCTGCGGTGCTTGCGGCGCATGGTTCTGGTGGTACTGGGGGTATGGAGGGTTTGTGTGCATCTGAGAAGGGTTCTGCTGGGGTGCCTGTGGAGGTGGAGGTGGGGCGGGAGCAGGTGTATCGACCTTGATGTCAGCAATCGAGTGTCCCTCTACATTGTAGCTGTTAAGTCGATGACCAGTTGCCGGAAAGAGCACTGGAATACGTTAGTTGATGCCTCTCGCGCATAAGAGCAGCTTCTATCTTACCATCTTGGAGAGTCAACGTCGACGTCTGTGGATTAACGGCTGCGACAAGGCCCTGAACGATGGTATCTGGCGGATGTCGTAGTGTTACAATGACGAAAATCCCAATAAGGCCTGAAGCCATGATCGCGGTAGAGTTCTTCACTGGGCCGCACGGAGTACGATATGGTCCAAAGTCGTGGGGTGGAGGTGAAAGTGAAGGCAAAGACGACGAGGAGTTGCTCCCGAGACATATCGTGTTGCTACAATTTCCAGACGCGCTAAGAGATCGACGATCACGTGCAATCGGTGCCTACCTCCAACGGTCGTGCATCAACTCGCACCAAACTATTTCGGGATCCACTCAGATATTAGGTGATAGGGCTATATTGAAATGATAGATATAACCCGCATCATCATCGTGCCGTGCAGAAAGAACGGTTGCTTGAGAATGCACACTCGTTCATGCTCGGCTAGTTCATAGTGGTCAATTAAACAAAAGCAATCACCCCGCCGCCATGCCCCGTTTCATCGCACGAAGCCAATGTCCGAGACAGTCACTCCTTTGGAGGACTTGCTCGCGCGAGAGTTGGTGTTGAATAGTGCAATGGTTACAGTATATCATTACCTGTCAAATATCGTTATTACGACGGAAATCGTTTTCAGTGATTCCATATCCCAGGGTATCCCATCCATGCGTGCTGCCGAAAGATTAAGCCAACTCCCACATAGCAATGCCATCGAATCCCTGTGCCTTCCTAGTTTTCTTCTCTTTATACTCTGCATACGTCAAACCCCTTGCATCTTTATTGTCAAAGCTGTTCACCGCAAAGACGCTGACTTTCTGGCCTGGCACGCCCAGCTGTCTTCTATCAACATCCAGCCACCATACTTTCCCATCAGTATTGAAGGGAACCCAGTCGCTCTTCCTCCCATCTAAGCCACCCACGTGGAGTACCATTACATATGGCGTCCCCTTTCCAAGCCTGACATTGTCCCAATGCGGGCAGATGAAGGCGAATTGGAACCGTACATCAGGGTTGGCCTGCGGATCGAAGACCTTGATGTGTTTCACTCCTGGCAAGAATGTTCGCTCGCCTAGTCCATGATCCGGGGTTGCATTCGAATAAATGGTTGGTCGTTCTACTATGTCGCTGGTCATATACTCTTCCCAGGTAATGCTAGGGCGGCCATCGGCTCGGAAGAAGTGTGCATTGTCTGACGGGAAATGCTTTAACCCGAACTCGTCATTGTCCATAACGAAGCTAAAGTGGATGAGTCAGTATATGTCGCAAGTAGAGAAGTTGACATAGCTTCGGTGAGTGTGCTTCGAGCTGGATCTGTTTCTGGCCGAACTTACTGGGATGGGTTGAAGCTCTTGTTGTAGGGCTGGTTCATTCCGTTCACACTACCGGCACCCCAGCAAGGATCAACAAGCTTCCATTCACTATTATCGATACGCACCACATTCCAAGCATGGTTGGAGCTGAAGGGCGGGATAGGGTCTCCGGGCTTCAAAGCCTTGTGCCCGAAGCCTTTCCCATCACCACTAATGACCATACACTCAAGTCCAGCTTTGAGCGCCAGAGCGCAGAACAGATCAGCAAACCCTTGACAGACTGCTAGTCCAGTCCTGATGACTCGTTCAGGGGTAGTGCCAGTGACCGTTCCGCCAAAGAATGAATGCACATCATAATCTACGTTGTGGTGCAGCCATGTGAAGATTGCCCGGGCTTTGTCAGTAGCTGATGGGAATGGAGAGGTCAATTGGATTGAAAGCCACCCCACATCAGAAGACGGTATGGTCTCTCTAGGGAATCGTGAAGCATGCGAATCTGGACCTGAGAAATCGCGGCATTTGAGACATGATCCTGTTGCTCCAGGTTTTGGTTTCGAGGCCATTATTGCACTCAAGTTTGGACGCGATCCCATGGGAATTGGAGGGGGCGCCCTAGCCTCGGGCACACCATTTCCGGTAGAGTGGGATCTTCCAGGGATAGGCGGAGGAGCTTCAGTCGATTTATTCATTCCAAGAGAAAGCGCAGAGACCCGTGGCGAAGGGAAGACCTGAGATCGTTGGGGTCGCAGATTCTCTTGAGCTTTGGACTCTCGTCTAGCAGGTACTGGCGCAGTTGGCCTTGAGGGCAGCACTGGTGGCAACAGTCGTTTGTCGGGGCGGTCGCTTGACGTAGATCTCATGGCCCTGAGAGTTGCGCTATCCTTTTTGGGAGCTTCTGTCGTCTTTGTTTTGGGTGGGAGAGCAGGCAGCGTCGCGGGATCATAAGCTGGTGCCCGAATTGTATATAACTGGTCCCCGTTTGACATTGCAGAGCCCAAGGAATATGCAGAAATCCCCGATGCTATGGTAGAAATTGATTCATTGGAATCGCGTCTCCTCATGCTGTGTGCGGAGGTCTTACGAGGGGGCAGAGCAGGCGATGAGCGAGCTGGTAGAGCCGGTGACTGCTGAGAGTTGCTTCGAGGCGGAGGTCGCGGGGGGAGCGCAGGCGATAATCTTGGAGGAGGTGGGGCTTCGTCGTTCGGCTGATTTCCCAATTGCCTTGACGAGGTGGGGGCGTTGCTGTAAATCGGAGGATTGTTGACCGTCTGCTGTCGCTGCGGGACCTGAGGTCGGGGAGGAGGTGGAGGAGGCCTCTTCTTCAAGGTTGCTGGGGCTTGCTCGAAAGTGAAGGTTGGTCGCGCGCTAGGCGCTGGATGGTGAACCTTCTCCAGGTTCAGAGCTGCGATTCGATCCTTGATCGAGCCCTGTGCTTGTTCTGCCATGTTGGTCTAGAGTGTGGGTGTGAATGCGAACACGCCGGCGCGAGCGAGGTGTGAGTGAGTTGCGGAAGAAAAGGAGGAGGAAAAAAAGTAAAGGAAACGGCCCCAAGTGTCAAGGCACAGCCTCGCATGATATAATCCGTAGTGGGAGGTTGCAGCGCAGCCGGGCTGGGTGAGGTGTAATACGGCGAAGGATCCAAAACCACCAAAGAAGGCAATTTGGGCCCATAACATCAAGCGCCCATTGGCCAATGGCTTGGTTTCATCAGGCAGCCACACGTGACAGCTCCACATCTCCGGATTGACTCAAGGTTTCACAGTGAACCAAGGTTGACTGCAGTGAGTGTGGAACCAGTTCCCGAGCCGTGATCCGCCTGCCAAGCGTCTATATATATTGCATCCGTAGTCATGTCGCAGTGGTGTAAGGAGGGCACAGCATGTGACGGCGCTAGGAATTATTGAAGCATGCTCTTTCTGGCCATTGTGTCATACTACTATATGCCTCGCATGTAGCGTTTAGTCTTCTGAAGGATAGTCATTGATATCGTAAAATAAACCAAGCTACGCTGTCAAATCCACGCCAAAGCAAAAATCATATCGTAACCGCGGTGCCATCCCGCCCCATCCCATCCCATACACTTTGTCCGCCTTGCTTTGTAAACCATTCGCCGCGCCCGAGTCCCTTTGAGTACTTCGTGAACCCCTAACCCCCACCCAAGCGACCGCCAACCATGCACCATGCATATTTTTGTAACAAGGAAAACGATAAGGAGCGGAACGGAAGACAGCGTCCCTCATGATTATCCAAAACAGCTACTGCTCGGTAAACTCCAATGAGATAGCGAAATGAAAGCAGTCGCAGCAATCTGAAATAACAGAGATACGAGCTGAAAATGGAACCATCATACAACCCTCCTTGTCAGATGGCCTGTCTTTACTCCAAGACATCCAGATGAAGAGACAACGTAGGCGCAGATGATGAGAGGTTGTAAAACATGTGGTTGCAACTGTTCAGTTGAAGATGCTACCTCTTCCTCTTCTTGTTCTTGTCGCTCGCACTAGTGTGTATAGCAGTATAGGTGGTGGATCCTGCAGAGACGGCATGGTCATGAGTCGCGGGTGGGTCCATATCGCCTGTCTTGAGCTTGACCGGAACTCCCATGTGGCGTCCATACCGTCCTTTCCTTCCATTGCCTTCGTCTTCGCTGACACAGCCATCAACACCGATACCGGCATCTTTGCACCGTTGGCAAGGTCGTTGGCGATCGCAACCTTTTTTGCTCTTGCGGCATCGCTGGCAGCGTGGTTTACTTGACAGGTCTTCTTCGTCAACGCCCAGCTGGTGCTGGAAGTTGATCGATGCGACAGAAGCTTTGCGTGACTGAGAAGGCAAAGAGGTAGGTGACATTGGCGGCTTCGAGGCACCGCTGACCTTGATTGTTTTGCTCTTCGAGAGCGCGCGAGGTTTGCTTGGCTTACCGGCCTTGTTTGATACTGAAGAGCGAGCACGCACGGGGCTGATATGTGTCCCTTGCTCATGGTGTTCGCCATGGATGAGTCCATCACTCTCGCCTTTAAAAGAGCCGTCCTTATTGTCCTCGTACTCATCTTCACTCGAGTCGTTACTGCCGAATTCGCGAGTAGGTTCCACATTCGTACCATTGCCTCGTGGCATAACATATGGCAAAGGTAGAAGCTCATGGTCATCGTCACTTTCCTCGTCGCTCTCTTCAATGGAGGAGGCAATTTCAGCCTTTCCACTAAACGCATCATCAAGAGTAGATGTAGAAGTGCGTCCATGCGTAGAAAAGTTGGACGCATCGCCGAGGCGCATCAGCTGGCGAGCAACATCCTCATCAGAAATGACACTAATACTACCTAGAGTAGGGTCTGGTGTTGGCAAGATGCCTCCACTGGCTCCAGTTTGCCGATATGGGGTGTATTGTGCCGAACCACGCGTGCGAGAACGATATCCCTGCACTTGACCACTTGGAGTAGAGTATGGTGTAGTCAAGCCCTGGAGGTATGAAGAATCGCCCTGTATGAAGCTCTGTGGGGATGGAAGAGCTTGCGAGTATGAGAAGGTATGCTGATTGCTAAGCGAGTACGGAGAGGCTCCGTTTTGACTGCTAATACGCCTCTGAGGAGAGACTGATGATTGAGAAGCGGTCATGGGAACCTGGGGAGGAACGAAGAGTGGGAGCTCCTGCGAAGAAAAAAGAACATTAGATGACTGCAGACACGGTTCATCAGGCAGAAGATACTTACGGAGCTGTCGAACTTAGCTCGCTTTCGACGGCCACCTTCGACGATATTATCGACACTGATGTCTGCGCTGGCTACCTGTTCTTTGCGTGAACGGCGTGAACTGGTCACCGAAGCGTCGCCACCATCGCTGTCGCTATACGCGCCAGCATCTCCATTAGCCTCTGCAAAACTACCATGGGAGCTGGTACCGCGGCTCTTGATCAGTGTACGGCCACGCGGCTTCACATTGGTGCTAGCTGAAGCACTGCGCCGGCCGCGCCCTGGTTGTGGAGAGTGGCTCTGGCGTATAGCAGCGTGCCGTGAGGTGGGGTGCAGAGCAGGCGGCAGCATCTGGAATGCATCTTCTAGGCGAGGACGGCGAGGAGACATTGACTGGGCAGGGCCAGGAGAGAAGTCATCCATGTCGGGGTCTTCCGCAGTAACGCGAACATAGACGACCATGTCGTGGTTGAGGTTCTCATACCTTGCGATCAAGATGTTCCCATGGCGATCCTCGAATATGACGCCCCTTCGCTCATAGAGACCGTAGAAATTCTTGACCGTTGTGATTATAGAATCAGTGGTATCGTGAGGGAAGATGTTCACTCTCATGGGCAGACGCGCCCGATGCTGTGGTGATTGGGGAAGGAGGAGCTCGAAACTGACGTGCTTGGGGTTGGCGGATTTGGTAGGCGATAGCATCTCGTGTGCGTGTGGAGCCTCTGTAGTCGGATATACGTCCGTCATGGTTATGTCACCGCCATGCGGGTGTATGCTGTAGGCGGGGGCCGCGTGTCTGGAGTTATATTGGCGGTTGGCTGGGGGTGCTTCCACGGTCTCTTGGATGCGTCGAGCGCCAGCCTCTGGGCTCTGCGCGAGAAGATTGGAGAGATCCATTTCTGGTCTCCTTATAGCTCCTGTATAATCTCAGACCCTCTGCGACGAGGGTTGTGGTGTTCGTATTCGTCGAAACTCCGATCCCGCCGGTGTCGCAAGGGCTCGTCTGAGGTCAACGGCGGTCAGGAGGGGACGGCCGGAATTCGAGGCTGGCAAGACGCATGTTAGCAAATATGTTCCAATGATGATGTTGCAAGTGCTGGCTACCATCCGACACGAGTCGAAGGGTTGGCTTGGATAGGGTGTTGCTGGCGCTCACCGCTGGGGGCATGATCGACCAGCAGGGAGGGTCAGACAATGACAGCACTGGGGCTCTCGCAGACTGCAGCGAAAAACCCGAGGATGTACAAATGGGTCTGGTGGGATGTATACATACCAGCTAAGTTCCTAAAATGCTTGGATGGGCGCTGGCTGCGCTTTGCGATCTGGTTCCGTATGCCACCACTGGTTTCCAGGTCAGCGGCCGAGAGCGCAAGGAGAAGAATGGGTGACGAGAAGACTCAAGCGCATACCTGAGATGGATTCTGCGTCGCGGACGGGCGTGGAACCTGCCTGTTGGGAGGGGATGGCACAGAGTGGATGTGTGGAGGAGAGGAAGAGGGATGGTGGTTGAGTGAGTGACCTGGATCGACAAGCGAAGAGCACCGACAACCCCGGTCGAGGCGCCTTGCTGCGAGGAGAGAAACAGCACACGATATTATATTCAAAACACCGCTTCGTTCAATCGTTCATGGGCTAGTCTTAATTACGAATGGGAAATAATGTCCATGTCTGTGTAGGCGCTCTCTACGGCTGCCCTCCAGACGAATCCAGGCGCATATCTTCCCACACCACGAGCGCTGCGTTGTACTTCAGATGGATATGATACTGTGGGCTAATCGACGCATTGGAGCCGGACACGCACGCAAAACAAACCCCAGCAGCGCAGAATTGACTTTGGTGCATGCTATTCGAGGTCGAAACTGATCCAGAGTCCGTGGCGGCCAATGAGGTCAGGTTTGCCAATGCATGCCGCAGTCCAGCACTTCGCAACAGAGAATAAACCCGCAGAGATGGACCCATTTCGTGCTGCTCACAGGCGCTCCCAATACGCATAGTCACGGCCAATAAGCTGCTGCACTTCGAGCGTGTTAGCGCATCCCGTTCGCGCCACGGGATCAGAACGACCACCCTGATAGCTCAGATGGTGGCCAACGCGCTCAGGCATCATAAACTCCTGGTCTTGTATATCACACTTAAACGGGTGGTATTATTAGTAGATAGATAGGGTGTCTGTCTCCGGCTTGGGAAGCGCTGGGAATTGGTTGGCACACATGCGCGGCGTCTATCCAAGACTCTCCGTGCTGCGTCCCAATCCAAACACCATCCCACCAGGCAAGTCATTTGGCGCGCATTCAACTGCTCTGTGGGCGTGCAAATAAGTCGAGCAAAAAGAGAATAGCGACGCGATCCTAGACATTTGTCCACGCCCGTCTTATCTCAATATTCGGACCCTGCATTGGCGAACGAGCTCGGGACCCTACATAGGTAGTGCTTCCTAATATCAAACCGTTGCAGTTGTCTAGAGGGCATGGATAAGCGGTCCATGGCGGGAGAGGGGCAATTGATTAGCGTTCTTGCGCGCCCGCACTTTGCGCAAGCAAATCATTTGGGCATGCGGATGTGTTGGGCGCATTTCAGTCAGTCGGTCAACGAACGGGCTAAGATCTGGTCACCGCACCACGGAAGTAGTCGGTGAAGCTCTCGGCTGCGTGGCCCGCACTCGCAGACAAAGCAGGCCACAGAGACAAAAAAAGCATGCGCCAACTCCGGCGCTCAGCGAAGCTCGAGAGGAGCGCAAAAGGCTCCTTCGGGCCAGCGTCGAGCAGTGGCGGCGCGGTACTCCAGGTAACTCTAAACGGGGAGTTTGAAACGGGTGGCTATGGGATGAGGTGATAGGCTTCCGACGGCTGGCCAGTGCCGTCAGCTGTGAACCGTCCCTGCGGTCGCAGCAGCCAGGTAAGGGTGCTGAGACGGTCGCGGAGTCATTCTGGGCGGGTTGGTGTGGCAATTGAGAGCCCTGGGTCGCATATGTGGTCGTTATTGAGTTTGCGATGAATGAGTTCGGAAGCACGTGATTTCGAGACACTAGCGCGACGTATGCGCTGGCGTCGCAATCCCACAACGCGTCTGGGGCGACCGCGATATAGCTCGAGAAAACCAAGTGGGAACTGGCCCAAATTGAATGTGATGGCAGTGTAGAGCTATTGCGATATGGGAGGAAGTTTATTGCGGCGTTTGGAGCAAGTGTGGATGTCGCATTGAATTATTCCATTTTTCAACGTTCTTTTGGAAGTCGCGAGGGAAGGTCACTCGTACGTCATCCATCTTCGCGGGCACCTTCCCGTTGCCATGGCAGCCATCCGCGCTAGTAAACCCCTGCTGCCGGCGCCCCAAGCTTTACTCCTTGGCGATGTTATTTCCTGCACGCGTTCTCAAACTCCAAAGTCTCCGCAAGCCGTTTGCCTATAAACACCACCACCACCTCTCGTGTCCTCCAAGTTCATATCCGCCGTGCATTTCTTTGCAACCAACTTAGATGGAGAGTTTCGTTATCACGGCCTTTGTTTTGTAGCGCTTCGACACCGGCGCCCCTTTCCCATCTGCTCGCGAACACGGCCGGCTACCTCGACACTCCTTATTGTGTAGAGCTCGTTGCCTGTCCGCCGCCTGCCCTGGACCTTAGTATCTATTCAACGACACAATCGCATCATCATGGATGCAAAGGTAAGCGCGCCAACTGATACCCTCACCTTCTCCTTGTCCCCAGCCTCCCTCGATCCTACCTTGGCCTATCTACACCCAATTCATCAACTTCACTCGACAACACGTAAACGACCCTCGAACTTTGCTAACATGTCTGGCCTACAGCCGCAACGCCCAATGCGGGCCCTACGCGTCCGCGATGAAAACGCGCTGCCGCAGATCCTGGCTGGGAAGGCGATCCACCAGCGCAACAAGTCAACACCAGCGCTCTCGACCATCAACCACGCCGGAGGTCTTAAGGCAGCAAACACCAAGCGCACAGTCTTCGCCGATGTCAGCAACACGAGACAGTCGACTGCCAAGGATGATACAAAGATATCTACGAAAGGGGGAAAGAAGATGGACATTCTCAAGGATCCAGCCATTGTGTCCGCTAAAGAGTTAGTGAAGCCCGCCGCGCTTCTACGACCTGCACAGCGCCCCCTCGCGAACCTCGTCCCAAAGCTCAGCGCGTCCAATGTCTCTGACTCAATCGCGTCTGCGGCGCCGAAGCATTTGGCATGTGAGATCAAGGCTGCATCAACCAACATCCGCAAAGTTCTGTCGAAGAAGGCGACAACAGTCTTCAGAGAAACCAGCGCTGAAGCAGTCCCCGAGATTGAGAATACGGTTCAAGCCCCAGCAGTGGTAGAGCCTGTCGCTGTTAAAGTCATTGCACCGGAGATTGCCACTTCCCTGGTCCCAACCAACCATAATGTACATCGCCGGCCCCTTGAGACAGCTCCCACAGAAGTGAAGGAAAGCGTGTGCGAGGAGAAGATCATCAAGGTCGATATCGACAGCAGACTGGCAAACGCTGACGCTGAGGTTGTGCATGAGTACTTGGACGCCTTGGAGGAACAAGCCCGCGTATTAGAACAGGAGCGCAACGAGGAGCTCGCCAAACTGACTAGTCTGGACCAAGAGGAGTACTGGGACGAAGATGAAGAGGAGGAGTACTTTGACGCGGATGGCTATACTACTGCTAGGTCTCTTCGATCTCGCGGTGACAACACTACCGGAGGCGTAACCCTTCAGCTCGCCCCACGCATCACGGCCAAGACTCAGCGCGAACTCGAGGCTGCTAAGATGTTTGTCGACTCTCACAAGTCTGCCGAGGACATTGAGGATGAACAATGGGATACGTCAATGGTGGCCGAATACGGAGAGGAGATTTTCGAATACATGCGCCAACTCGAGGTCCGTACCATCACTGTCATGATTTGAAGTGTTGCTAATTGTTTTCTGTAGGAGCGAATGAAGCCAAATGCTTCCTATATGGACCATCAAGCCGAGATTCAATGGTCAATGCGATCAGTACTTATGGACTGGCTTGTACAGGTGCACAATCGTTTCACCTTACTACCCGAGACGCTATTCCTTGCCGTCAATTACGTCGATCGATTCCTTTCCTGCAAGGTCGTCTCCTTGGGAAAGCTTCAACTCGTGGGAGCTACCGCCCTTTTCGTTGCCGCCAAGTATGAGGAAATCAACTGCCCCTCTGTTCAGGAGATCGTATATATGGTCGATGGAGCGTACACTGTCGACGAGATCCTGAAGGCTGAGCGGTTCATGTTGAGCATGCTGCACTTCGAGTTGGGCTGGCCTGGACCTATGAGCTTTCTCCGCCGAATCAGCAAAGCTGATGACTACGACCTGGAGACCCGCACACTCGCCAAGTACTTCCTCGAGATCACCGTCATGGATGAGCGATTCGTTGGATGTGCCCCCAGCTTTCTCGCCGCTGGTGCTCACAGCTTAGCTCGCTTCATGCTGAAGAAGGGTGAATGGGTGAGTCACAATTTCTTGGTTTTATTAATCTCTCACTAATGCCTATCAGACTCAAGCACATGCCCATTATTCCGGATATACTCTACAGCAGCTACGCCCCCTCGTATCCACTATCATGGAGTGCTGCGATAACCCACAAAAGCACCACGCCGCCGTATACGAAAAATATACCGATAAGCGCTATAAGCGAGCATCTATCTTTGTCGAGAGCGAAATCACAAAAGGCTTCCAACTTCCATTCGTCTCCAGAGACAGCCTTGCAGGCCAGAGCCAGATCTGGCGACGGAAGTGAATAACTATCGCTCCCTCGAGCTTTGTTACCACTTTCCTCTGACAGCTTGCAGGTGCCTTTCGGGTATCGTCAACGTTACCGGATTGCACATTTCCTTGCATGTCTCTACTGAAACTGAAACTGCTACCATGGACCCTCGACTCTTGCACAGGCCCGCAGGTAAAGCCGATCTCTCCATGCATTCTTGTTTATTTATCTCGGACTCACGGTGTTTTGGTTGCCTTTTGGGACACACAGTGTCGTCCTCATCGGCAAGACACTCGTTTCCTCCCCGTCCAACACGGCGTACTCGGATTTCCAGTTTAGTCGCTTTCCCATCCTCAAAGAGATAGGGAGCTTTTGAGTAGTCACGCACGGCGAAGAATGACAGCACAACAAAAACACTACACTACAATTTCCCCACTTTTTCCTTCTTGTATTGTCTTATCCCCTTTCGTGCATTGAGAGCGTGGAACGTAACAAGCGGGCTGGTCTGGGCTGGTGATAATCTCACTCTATTCACGACGATACGAAGTCATGAACATCTTACTTAATCAGAGTCTTCTCCGTCGCAAGCGCTTCGTCGCACTTGCCCGGGTAGATTTATTTTCTTTCAAACTTCAATTTCCTGCAGGGAAAGGCGGTGCGTTTATAGAGGTTGATGTTTCTTTCGAGCCAGCTGCGGCTGGTTTCTGGAGTTTGGCCTACTGCCAGTTTTGCGGGTAGCCAGCAATAAAAGCGCGTAATGCCAGCTTTACATTTGCAATCCTTGTTCTTCATCTGTTGCTGTGATACTTGATTTCGATATCTTTGTGATCACGGATAGTATGGTTTTGATCGTTGTGTGCATTAATATGGGATTTGATACAATCTCTATGTTGTTGACATCCACGCGTTTGTTGATGTTTATGTTTATGTTTTTTGTTGATATTGACCATGTAAGATTCGCAACCCCCTGCACTTATGCATCATGCACTCAATGCGAGCAAAGCATTGACATGCCTTGTACTAAGGCATCGAGATCGGAATCGGTGTCTATTCGAAGAAGGGTTCGCGAAATTCCGGCCTTTGTGATCCAATCGAATGTTATTATGTACAGTCTTTGAGTTATATACCCGCAACATTCAATAGATATACAATGTACTTCGCGTTTTGGCTGTTTATCTTTGTTCGATAGTCATATTAGGGCATCGGCTTCGACCCTATGAAAATAGTACAGAATGTACACAATATGAGCCTTTCCTGATGTTCTTTCCGTCTGACTATACTCGCCCATCTGATTGAGTCTGCATATAAAGATGTTTGTCCAGGTTTGCGAAATCAGTAGGGAAACGAGGTTCTGTGGGTCTTGCTATTTGTTTGGCTTTCTAAAAAGATGGGGAATTTTGTTACTGTGCGCAAAGCTATATCTTGAGATGGTTTGTATTTTTAACTTGACTGACTTCCTACGTCTGTCTTATCTCTCTAAGATCCCGCACGAGCATTGTTCATACACGGCGCTGTTCATATTTCGGCTCGGCATGTGCATCCCTTGATATAGCAATAGGTGTGGTAAACTCCAACCAAGGACCAAGATTCATTCCATCTGGAGCCCTCGATCGAAAATAGCCCCTCATTATTTGTCCGTGCGCAAACATGGGTATCTCAACTACGATGGTTCCCAACTCCTACTTCTGAGTCTTCTAATCAACAATGCAGTATCTTTGATGTCGTAGCGCATGGTGTCGGGAAAAGGTCATTACGAGGTTCCGGCGAACGGGGCGATGAGAACAACCGAGTCACCTGTATTGATGAGCTTTTAATGTCACTTGTAAGCTTGAGGTGGAAACACTGACCTCTCACAAAGAGCATCTCAGACTGCTTCTTCACTGTCTTCACGACCGGTTCCTTGTCCTCATCATCCTCGTCTTCTTCAGCCATGTATATTGTTTCCTCAACGTCTCCGAGCACAAGGTTGCAATGGCTGTCGTATGCCTATATCCACCTATCAGCAACCATGCCCTAATCTAAACTGCAAATACATGCGGGTTCTTCAACGTACGTGGAGTCGGCCTTTCAGCTCGCGGTCGCCGCGCAGTTTGACAATAACGATTTCGTCGATGCAGAGGCGCACGAGGTCGAGGGGCTCTGCGTGTGTTTCTTCTTTCTCTTCCATTGTGGCGGTGGAGGGTGAATGCGACGGGGATTTCTTACAGCGTGGAGGGCCGTTGATCTGAGGTTGCTGTGGATCTTTGGCGGCGGGATGAAGTGAGCTAGTGTGTTTTAGGTTAGTATAAGTGCGGGCAATGGCGTCAAGGCATCCGCGACGTCTGCGTCTCCAAAACTGGGAACTTTGACAGACAATCTCAAACTTTATTCATTCATACTCTCGCTTCGGTCTGTTCTGAAAAACAACAACTATGGCGGACGAAGACAAGTCTCTCAACCCTCTTCTGGCGGCGTTGCCTCCTGCTACGGACTATATCACATATCTCACCCTCATCGAGTACAATCTCAACGAAGAGAATCTCCCAGTGCTCCACCAGGTTCTCCAGGACACGGAACTCACAGCTAACATTGGGTGGGATCTGGTGCATCTTTTGCTTCCTCTGCTTCCTGCATCAGAAGAATGTCTTCAAGATATCGCTGCGCGGGGCAATCCACGGGAGGTCATCTTGAAAGTCACAGAGGCATTGCGACTCCTTGAGTTCGAAGAGCCAGAAACAGACTCCGATGAGGAAAATCAGACTAAAGGAGCCCTAGAGAAAAAGGTAGCCACGGTTGATATTGGGGAGTCAAGCGCAACTCCGGCACTACCCGTCACAAACACATCCTCGCTATACGTTCTCAGGTTTGAGGTGCTACTTTCATTACTCTCAACGCTCCATCGACGCATCAAGACCAAATACCCAAGTCGTTTCCTTTCGACAAGTCTTCAGGCTGTGCTTGTGGCATACGACAAATCAAAAAACCACAGAGACGAGCTCACACTGTCTACCGTCAAGTTCGTCAAAACCCTTTCTGGGACCAAGAGGCCTCACCTCCCACCGCGAACATCTAGCGGTAACCTGCTCAGGCGAGCTACGGAGGTCTTTGAGCAGGATCCAGAAGCTCAGAAGGAGACTCCAACTGCCGACGAGAACACGCTGAGTAATCGACTGCTTCAATCCTTCATCACCCATGTGACTGAGGACTACATCGAGTCTCTCACTTCCCATGATGATGTTCCGGGTTTGGCGTGGTCGAGCAGGTTAATGGAGAAATTTGAGCCGCGAAGAATAGTCCCTAACAAAGCTACTTTCGCTGAGCGCTTTGCAGAGGAAGAGGACCTAAGATCAAGAACAGCAACTTTGGGTCAACTTGTGGCTCTGACTCAAGATTTAGGTCTCTCAACGCAAGATCTTTACAAGACTATTATGGCCCCGGAGTCGGAACCAGAGAAGCAATTAGCTGGAGGCGAAGATGAGCCGCCAAACTCTGCAGAGGACATTCCACTATCCAAAACGGGCTCTCTCTTCCTTTTTGCAGCACGGCACGTAAAGCAGGAACTGTATGCAACTGCCAGAGCCGATAAGGATGCAGAACTTGCTATATTCCCTGAGCACGCAACCCTGCTTACAAACTTTGTGGGCGCCCTCAGCCAAGGCACTGTTGGAATGGAACCAGAAAGCACTCTCGATGCTATACTCGCTCTTGGCCTCATTGCTATCGAAAAGAATAACATTGGCGAGCCCAAGGATGACGAGCAATTCGCCCAATATCTCCAGACTGTTTCCATGATCTCCGCCAACTGCCCTTCGCCAAGTCTCCGTTATCATGCGCACTACCTAACTTCAACCCTTCTACGCTCCCACCCTTCGGATCTCGTCCGTTTGACCTTTATCCGCGATACGCTCGAGCACTGCCCTTTCGCCAATCTCAAAACGAGCGCTGTAGGCTGGCTCAAAGGCGAAACGCTCGAAGCCGGTGTTCCGCAAGCGCATGATCATAGTCATACCGACAATGCATCCGATCACGGCGACCATACTAGTATATTTGCCACGCCCGTCGCAATCACTACTGTGTCTCCATTTCTCTTCCCCGACCTCACGCATTCTTGGACCTCGGCAGTTGAGATTTCGGAGAGCTGGATGAATTTCCGCTCAGACCTTGGATTCATTCTTGCGAGTCTGAACTTTTATTACCTCCTGCTGACGGCAAAGATGCTGCATGAGAACTTGGATATTGTGGGCTTGCAGAAAAACGCAAATATAGAAGAGGGCTTCTTGGCACCATTGAAGAGTGCGGTGGGACGGTTTAGAGAGGGGTTGAAGGAGGGAGGAGAGTTGTATGATTCGGATGGGGATGTGGCGGCGAGCTTGGGGGATCTAGCTTTGGTGGATGACGTGGTGGAGAGAGTGGAGCGGGGTTTGAAGACATTGTAGGCCTGAGTATGGAACGGGGATGGCTTCGGAAGGTAGGTTCTAAGGGTTCTGGAGAAGGACTACGTAGTTGTAAAGAACGGGAAGGGGATCAATGAGGAACTTTCAAGTGTTACTATGGCTGTCTGAGGTGCTTTTACCGCTTGACTACATCTCCTGGCGCGGAGGGAATCTTGGGATATAGGGGAAAAAGGCGAGTTTAAGGCCAGAGGATGGGATGGGGATGAGTGGATTTCAATCGTATGTAAACGCAAAAAAGAGAGTACATGAAGCGTCATTGTCAACCATGGTTTAGGGGTATAGAAGTGGTCATGAAAAGCGGCACCGGAGATGACTGGTGTCTTATTTAACAGCCCTCCACATCTTCATTGCGCGAAGTTATACAAACATACAACATAGAGTATGTGCATGTAAGGATAGCCGTAAAGCTAGTTTCCCCCAAAGCTTGTTCATTCGTCCTTAACACTATTGCCAAAGTACAAATCTCATGTCTACTTCCCCGCTTCAACTTCTTCCCTCCTCCACATATGTCCGTACCCAATTTCCAACGCCGGAATGCGCTCTCCGTTCCCCCGCACTCTCCATCGCCATGATGACTGGCCGAACTCTTGTTCGTTCGCCGTCTCCAATCTTCCATCCCTAGTCCTATTCGCTCTTCGCTCCCAAGCCCCTTGCTGATCAAAATCCAGTATCTTCCGTAAATACTGCCGACGTTTTTGCCTCTGTCAGAAAACTCGAGAATGGAACATTGTTCGAAGGGACTTCTGAGAATGGGAGGTGTGGGATTAGTACAGCGCCTAACGCGTCTCTGACTTGGCTCTGCTCACCGAGACCCTCCTTTTTCGCTCTCGAAATCACATATACTAAGAGAGAGAGAGAGAGAGAGAGGTCCAGGAGCAGGTTCGTAGGCCTCACCGCGTACAGGTGCAGAGTCCGACTTCGAGGCCCGTTAGCAAGGTGGGGAAGGAGTACTTACTTGCGTCCTTATTCACCCACTACTGGCTGGGTTGCCCAAAGTAGGCCTGTGCTTTTCTATAGATATCACGCGCAAGTTCGGAGTAGAGCAATTGAGCGCAGCACGCATGAACAAAAGAAACGACAGGGACGTACTTGTGACGCAGAAGCCGAAGGAGATGCACTCGCTGATGGTGAGGGCGAGACAGAACTGGGAGTACCGCAGGTACCGTACAGCGGATTACATCCAGTTCCACAATAGGCTGTAGTAGAACCACAAAAACCATTTAAGGAACAGCAGTTACCGAACGTCGAGCCAATGCAGGTGTATCCGTTTGTGCCACCGCAGGATCCATCAACTGAGGGTCGGCTGGTGGGTGTTCCTGAGGGTACGCTGAATGTCCTTGTGGATGCCGATGGCGAAGGGGATGGTGACGATGAAATGGAACCGCAGGTTCCAAACCCTGGCTGGCACCCAGCTCCGCAGTAAGCATCACTGCTACCACAGTAGTTGTTCGAGGAGCAGCAAGAACCTAGGATGAAACCAATACACGAGTAGCGATTGACACCACCACAAGACCCATCAGGAGATGTCACAACCGATGATGGTGACGGAGATGGAGAAGACGATGAGACCGAGTTGCAAGTACCGTATTGCGGTTTGCATCCAGCCCCACAATAGGCATCGGTGTTACCACAGAAGCTGTTCTGAGAACAGCAGGTACCAAACGCCGAGCCAGTACACAAAAATGTTGACCCGTCTAGTTGGGGGCCACAGGAGCCGTCGGTGGATGGCGTATTCGAAGTCAATACAGCCCTTTCCGCCACCCTGTCTGGGATTGCCTCTGATAAGCGCAACGTTGGTGTGCGGCTTGAACTCAAAGGTGCGGTTACGGGTGATGACGAGTCAATACCGCAATTTCCATACCCAGCTTGACATCCTGTGCCGCAATAAACCTGTCAAATTATTAGTCAAGTCTGTAACGGATACTTGAGAGCTCTGTTATGGGCGTAAAGTACATCTATTCGACCGCAGTATCCCTGAGCGGCGCAGCAGTTACCAAAGGTAGAATTATAGCAATCGTAGGGTGGATTGTTGGCACCACATAGCCCGTTGGTGTGTGTCGTGTTAGTGGCTGGTGAAGACGATGGCGAAGACGAAACTGGTCCCTAAAGGCTGTCAGCGACCCCGGGTCTGCAAGAGCAGACTGGTAGAGAGTATGTGATGTGCGTGTTGGGGTTCTGTGGCTCTAACTCTGTCAACTTCAACAAATGAAAGAAAGCAGAAAACAAAAGAGGTCTACGGACTAAAGCTACAGCTATCTATGTGTATCTATTTACAAATTGAAGTCTGGTTCTGAAGTGGAAAAACGTGCATTGTAAGGAGAGGAACAGCAAAGAAGAAGAGAAGAATCAAGAAAGCGGAAATGATGATATACTACGCGTTTAATAAGAGAAATGTGGATTGCGACTGGAATGCGGCGAATGATTAGCTTGGGACTCCCTTTGGATTGCACTAATGTCTCCGACATGGATTTTGCATAACTCACAGCCACACTCTATCATTTGAACCTCGGTATTCCTGGTTTGATATTTTCGAGTGCATAGCCCTGATTGGATAAGAAACCCTGCATGAGCAGTTGGTTGAAAATTTTGTCTTCAGTGGCTTGAATATAGCCCTTACTTCGAATGTGGAGCTTAAGCTGAAACGACTTTTTCCTCCGAGCGATCCAAAGTCTTCGATGGGAAAGCATGAATTATTATACGGCTCACATGTTGGAAAAGTAGTAAGTATGCGTACGTTTGGGACGCCATTATAAGGTATGTTTGCGTTGTCCCGTCCAACTACAAGCGGGTTCTGCTTGTGATGTGTACCCCTTGCTAGGCTCCATTGTCATCTAGCAAGTGCTAGTAGCCCTCTTTCAATTGGCTGGAATCTTCATACAAAAAAGAGGGAAATACAGGCACAGTGCATACGCAACTTGAAGTGCATAAGCTTAAACCAAGGACGCTTGAGGCCTTCATCGATGAGACTCATATCCAGGAGTCTTACGAATTAAATGTTACACAATGCAGTGGTGATAAGCCACTCGGAATGGGATAGTTCATACTTGCTCGATGGAAAGCGCAGGCATACTGTTGCGGGTGTATTCTGGTCACGGGCTAAGACGAGCAGGATTCCAACACAAGAAGAGGTGAAACAGAGATCGGAGGTCGTAGGAATAGAGAGGGAGTCTATGAGGGGAGAAGATCTGGATATCTGCGAGATAGGACGGAACCCGCCAAATTAGGGAGAACAAGGTTGACCCTTTCGTCCCAGTCGCGGTTCCGAACATTAGCGTGATCGCGAAAACACGTGCAGCAATTTGAAGAAGCGCAAGCGCGCGCCAAGTCGAAACTGAACACGAACACGGATCTCACGTCTTTGTCCTTCAGACCTGACTTCGCCCATGGCTTTCCACACATTTCACCCATTAATTTCCGAACGACCATGGTACACATAGCACAGCTTCTATCAGCAATATCCCTGTTCCGATATGTTCTTGCAGACGTTGCGCCAGAAATCACGACGATTCAGGATGGCTACAACCTGATAGCCAAGATCCCGTGCTCAGGATGTCCGTTCTTATATCAAGACACGTCGAAAGGGTCCAACGAAGCTTGGACGGAAAGACAAGATGAAAATGCATTAGTACGTTTTATTAATGTTCCGTGCTATAACATCCAGTTATGTGTACTGATGTACATAGCTTCTCAATATCAGCCTTCCATACGACAGCGCCTTCCTCTCCATCAACAACGCACAACTCCGTTCCGGCCGCCGCAACCTCCCCCGCATTTACGCCAATCAAGTTTTCCACGACATATCGACAGAGCAACTCAATACGCTAATCGCTTCCAACCAACTAGAATCCAGTCACGGGAGCGGATTCTTCGGTATTTCGTACCGCCATTCTTTGCGCGCTCTCAAAGACTCGTCAGCCCTAGTTTTCCAGTTCGACATCATTGAGATCTGGTCTGATTTGCCTTCGACGCCGCTTTTGCACAAGCTAGATGACGCAAACCAGAAAATCCTGGAGCTGGTATTGCTGGAGAAGCCAGTATACTCTGCGCTGGAGCCTCCGGCTTTCGAAATCATCAAAGCGGATCTCGTACTGCGCAGTCGGAATCCGGTAGCTTCGACGAGCCCGCAGCAGACGATGCATTTCCTAGATTGGGACGACCATGGCAGGAAAGGAACGACGGCGCACGCACTTACTTCCTTCGGCATTTGGCTGATCGATTACCTAGACTCGGGGGTCTGGGCGATGTTCATGTTCATTTTGGCGATCATTGCGCTCTTTGTGCTTGTATGCATACTTTGTGTTTTCGGGTGGGGGTTCTGGGAGGACGATTATGCGCAGGCGCAGCATGGAAAGGCGAGAGAAGGGAAGAGGAGAGGAAAGTCGGATGTCGAGATTGCGGCGAGGCTGCCGTTCAGGAGCGCGGAGGAGTTAGGGTTGAGTAGAGGGAGAGTTGTAGGTTTGGGGAAGAGTGATTGATCGATCAATGGGTCGGAAAGTTTTTGATATACAGGCTATTGATGATACAGGAATGATAGGAGATGAGGTAGGAATAAAAAGTCTATGGTATGCTGATGTATGTGTTTCCAATTTCGGCGTTCAAACGCAACGCCTTTGTTATGTAGATGCTGTAACTTACGTAGATACAGGATACTGCTGTCTACGTCTGCTCCATTCCCAACCCATTTGTATAAGTATCGGTAATCAACAGCTCGAACAGATCATCTTCCTGCGCATTTATCACCTGTCCATTGTCAGGATTCGTGCCGAAGAAGACTTGGCCTTGTACGACGCTCGAAGCGCCCTCTTCAGTAGAGTTGGCGAATATCCTAAACCCAAAATCAGTTCATAGTACTCACAAGCACCCAGGCCTAGGAAAACTTACATTGCTTCACTACTAGCCATCTCTTTCCGCTCCTCCTCCTTGCTCTCCGCCAACGCCTCCCTAATCATCAAACACCCCCGTTTCCCTTTCTCACATTCCCCCATTTCCTCCTTGATCCTCCTCTCCATATCATCTACCCTCTCCTCAAGCGTCATCCCCTTATCACTACAACTGTGACTTGTACACCTTGAATGCATCGGCGTACTCCTGGACGTATTAATCACAGCCATAGCTCCTATCTCAAGAATCCTAGGACTCTCGTTTCTCTGCTCCTCGTAGCTCATATGTCTAAATATTGCATCGTTGTTTCCCGTCAGTGTCATGTGGAAGGGCGTGCCGATTGAGGTCTCGATCGGGATGCTGGGTCCTCCGCTCATGGGAGCCTTCGAGAGTCCTCTGGAACCTGGCTCGACACTCATGCTCCTGCGGCTGGATTTCTGCTGTAAGGGGACGAGCTTGCTTTTCTTGGCTTGGTGGTACTGTTGGGACATAGGCCGGGAACGTGGTGCGAGGTGACGGACGAATGCTGGATTCAGCGAAGCGGAGACGCGGTCAGCGTCGCTTTGGCTAAGAGAACGACGATGGTACGGTTGCTGGACCCGTGAGTGCTGTTGTGAAGGCTGGTGGACGTACGTCGAGGATGGCGTGTCGGTACCGGAGCGGACGAGTGCAGGGCGGTAGGCAAATTGTGCATTGGGATAGGATGCCTGTTGTTGCTGAAATGGATATGGGTGAGGTGACGCTCGACCTGGGATGGGCGGGTATGCGGGCTGAGCATAAAGGTCGTTCGCTCTCTGTCCGAAGTTGTAGCCCGTAAAGTCCGGAGTTGATACATTGGAAGAAGCTGCTGAATCGAGAAACTCGTCCAACTCGAAGATATTGCTACCCCCAGGTGAGAACGTGTGATCTTGCTTGGACGATGTGTACCCATTGCTCAGCTGGTCATGACCAAAGTCCCCCTGCCCCATCACCGGGAGGAAAGGATCGATAGAAGTGCCGTTGGACGAAGTCCCAGGTTGAGACATGTCGACCGGATGGCGGATGGGATCAGGTCGAAGACTTCTTTCTCGTGATCGGTCCTGATGTGTTGAAACGCGTGATCGGCAGCGTGGGATTTGAGGTTACACAGAGTCCAGATGGTTGCGTCCAGGTGTCCAGATATAGATGGATAAGTGCTTTTGGGGGGGGTCTGCGCTGAGACAGGGAGGGATGAACTGTTTGACATGCTGGCTGGTGGCGCTGAGATAGTGCTGGGCTAGGGGTACGCGCATGGAGTGGTGACGAGAGCGCAAACATAGGAAGAAGACATTGAGATCTGAACTCACTTTCTCAATGGACTGAGTGGGCGTGCTTTGGTCGCCGGGTGCAAAGTCCTCCTGAAAGTCTCGCTAGGTGCTGGGCACTAGAAATGAGCCTCTCTGGGATTCACAAGTTTGGTATGTCCACTTAATTTTATCCCTGAAAGCCACAGTTTTTTGCGAGCCGCGAGGTTGGGATGAATGTCGTAGACCATCTCACACATGGGGAAGACAGTCCGCAGCGAAAGGTAACAGCAACTGGAAATTGTCCCATGGTAGCGTGCAGCCTCTTATCAATTTGAAGGAATTGTTCGATAGAGGAGAATGCAGCTCGAAATTTGATTCCACATGATACTTTTACATTAATTCGTGATTCCTCTCAACATACTTCATGCGCCCAAAGTCAACCGACCCTTTATGCCCATTTCCCAATACCATTATCCATACTACCCAGCCGATTTTTATACACATCCATGTTGTACATTTCATTTGAAATTTCCCACATTGTTCCTAAATATCAAGGCTTCTTTGAATCGTCATCAGTTTTTCCCTCCTCGCTATCCTTCTTCTTATCCCAGTTCCACACCTCCCATACCTGATCAATGATCATGCTCGTATATGTCTTCCCCTCCTCCAACGCCTGCCTCTCCTCTGCCATCCTTTTCTCCTTCCAATTTTCAGGCTCGTTCCCCATCCACAGCTTATGCCATACGGTCTTCTCCTCATTTGCCTTCCGTATCGCATCGCTGCCCTTCTCCAGTATCTCCTTCTCTTTCAGCATTCGCTGCATGTCTCTCGCTTTCTCTGTTGGTAAGGCTGGTATTGGGTTTGGTCGTGCGCGTATGATGTTGTCGATGAGACCGCGATTTGTGTAAGATTCGGCGAGGTGGTCTGCAGATAGATAGAAGCCGATGCCTAGGGAAAATGTGTAGAGGTCGAGCTTTCGAGGTGGCATGAGGGCAATTATGGGACATATTATGACGCCGCCGATTGCAGCTTTGCGGGCGAATCCCTCATAGCGTTTCTTTTGTTCGAGCGCGATGCGCTGGTCAGGCGTGAGCGGCGGTTGAGAGGTTGCCATTATGCCGGGATCATGCGCAGATATAGATTAGAGGTGTTGCTGCTGTCGTGGCGCAATTGGTAGAGGAATCTTCGAAGAGGACGTCAATGCGGGCAAAATGTTCATGACGCGTCTGAGTTCAAGAGGCACGTGCTCATTCTAACTAAAAATTACCAACATCAAATTGGACTTCCGAAAATCGTGCTGCCACCTATTCCTTGCCTATCACTCTTTTTCATCAAATGAATACAGACCCAGGTCTCCGGTAATCTTTGCATCCTCCAGTTTCCTTCGTTTCCTGTGCCACCCATATCAGCTTCGTCTAGAGGCTGAACGGGGAGTTCTTGGAATAAGGCAAGGGTCTGAATCTGCTGAGCCTCACGCTGAAGATGGCCAGCAATCTCGGTTTGGATATCTTGCAAAAATGGTTGGCTGCAGGCTCTCGTTCGTTGTAATATCAGACTGCGGTCGGCTTGCTTCCCCTGGGCTGACCGCATCCGCAAATGAAGAAGTACCCTGACCTTGCAGACGACTAACAAAAGGTATGAGAACAGTCGGATAATACAAGTCCGAGGTAACTTGAGAAATTTTCAGCATACGGCTCAATATGTTGTCGTTCCATAAATGCTGGTATTTCCAACTTCATTGCAGTTGCGCCCGGTCTTCGTGGATGTCCGATACATCTGAATCTCGTTATTCTAACCAGTCATTACCATGGAGTACGAGTTAAGAAGCCACGCAAGCAGTGGTACATGCAACACTTCCGTCAGGTCAGCATATGCTACAAAACCTCTCAACCCTACCCATGAAGATGGAAAGACCGGATTTGAACAGAAAGAGCTAGCTTTGGTCTCGAGGCAGTGGTCGCACTTGAGAAGAATAGGTTGGTGGTAGGAAGCTGGGGGTGTTTTTCTCTCTCTTATCTGTAACTGCTTCATCGTCGCCATCCTATATCGTGTGAACAACAAGTCACAGAAACAATGGACCATACCCATCAAGCCCAACTCGCTAGTAGCAGTCTTCTGAACCATTGCCAAGTCAGCCCTACTTATCCCCGTTTCAGAATGCCTGTCTCAAATCAAGTGGCTTTACTTTCGAGAACCAAGGACGCTGAGCCAGTTTCAGGCATTCGATGATGCCAGTAGAGGTCCGTGGGGTGCTGCGCTTTTGCTGTGGAAGACGAGATCCACGGCCAAGCTGGCGAATATTGGAGCCATTATCGTCATTATCTCGTTGGCCTATGAACCTGTTACACCACAAATGCTAGAATTTCATATGCAATACATGCCGCTTACAAATGTTACTGTCTCGGTCATGCAGACAGCTAACACACTCAATCTCACCACTTCCAGACCCAGTTTATTCTGCCAAGAGCTTGAGACGTCATGGGAGGACATTGGAATGTTTAATGAGCGAACTTGACGGTCTAACCGCATTCAGATATACCTGCGACATACGTTCACTGTGATATCATGACCAGAACTACAGGTTTCGTGTAGAACAATATACCGACCTCAATAGTCACACATAGAGGACAACGGACTTCGTACACACCAACAGGCGGTAGACCAACCACACCTCTAATTCCGAGTATACTACAGCCTTTGCGGCTTTTGCCAAAAGGTTCTTTCGATCTCGACCATAGTTATATAAAGCACTACAGTCTTCAAGACAAAACTTCTCAATTAGCATTGTTCACGAAAGCTTTCAACGCGACATATCACCCAACAGCACCCAAATGAAATATTTACTCAAAACTATCACTACAATGTCAACAACAACCCTCCAAGTCCTCAGCATCTCCACCGCCCTCCTAGCCTCCGGCGGCATAGCAACCCTCTCACTCTTTGACATCCCTTTGCTAAAATCTCAACCCGCATCCCGCTCTCTGCCTTCCATGCGCTGGCTCTTCGGCCGCGGATCACACATATTTCCTTCCGCTGCTCTTATATCCGGCTCCGGCTTCGCCTACCTAGCTTACGGCGCTCTCCCTTCTAACTTCACCCTAGTATATCTGATGAACGGAACGTCAGGATATTACGTCGCCACGGCAGGTTTTTGTCTTAGTATCGCGTCATGGACGAGTCTAGTCATGGTGCCTACGAATTTCGAGCTGATAAAGAGGAATGAAGAGAAGGGAGGTGCGAGGAGTGAGAAGTCTACGCGGGAGACCAAGACTACATCGAAGTCGCTCACTGCGGAAGACTCGGTTGATGGGAAGAGGGATGTGAATCAGTTCGGGGATTTGAGTGGGCCGCAAGAGAAGACGAGTGAGGTGGCGAGTGAGAGGGAAAATAGGGAGGTTGGGGAGTTGTTGGAGAGGTTTGGCAGATTAAATTCCGTGAGGGGGGTGTTGTGGGACTTTGGGGTGCGTTGAAGAAATAGCTGTGATGGATGGCGGCTAAACAGAAATGTGAGAAAGCAATTGAATTACTCCGTAAGGCATTGCAAGCAATACTGGAGCCCTGATTGTTCTTCACATGTTTGTACCAAAATGCTGCGTACATTTTCTTTTCTAAGAAACCTAAGCATCAACTAGAGAAGAACGAGTAAGCGAGGGGGCTCAGTTTTCAACCGACGCCACGTTTTACAAAGTGGCAGTACGTCACATTTACTATAGAGCAGTTGAGGTCGTTATCTGGCTGGGAAAAACTCCGCTGGATCTTGAATGGCAACTCGATCATCTGCGAGAGTTCTTGCACAGCAGCTGGTACGAAGGAGTAGTCCGTCCGAAATACGACGCGTGCGATATCCAAGCTTTGAGTTACCTTTGGTCTAAGCCGTATTGGAGACAGGTCTGGATCGTGCAGGAGATCTTGGTGGCGCAAAATTTAAGCCTGCAATGTGGCAAATACGAGTTTGAGTGGCAGTGGTTTCTCAGATTCTATGAAGGAATACGCAGAAAAGATAAGTCCACATTAAGTCGCAGGCCGATGTTTAGTGGAATCAACATTTTGTTACAGCCGGGCAGTACTTTGCCGAAGATTTGGCCGAGCTTCTTCCAATACAACAATTCGACGCTTTGGTACTTCACCATCGAGCATATCGTCGTACAATTCCGAAACCAGGAGTGCTCGAACACATTGAACAAAATCCACGTATTCTTAGGCTTGCTAAATGAATATATCATTAAACTGGACTATTCCAGGACCATGATCGAATTGTATGACGTTATAATGAGATACGGTATTGATGTGATAAAAAAAGAGGGAGATTGTTACCCCAGCCATATCATACGAATCGCAAGATTGCGCCATTACCTGAGGGAAACTTTACGTTTTGCCTCTGAGACTGCACGGATTGTCGATGACAAACTAGAAGCACAAATCAATATCAACCGTACAACCTAGATGAAGTTTCCTTGTTTTTGTACTCAGAGAGGGACAACTTGAAGGGGGATTCTAAGCCTTGACTCAGTCATGTGGAAGTGAATACTAGTGGTTGAGTGAAGCACAAGAAGTGTTAAGATTGTTAGTACATATTTTTGGCTATTTTTGAGATACTGTTGCGGTACAAATGAGTAGTCCTAAGAAGATAAGTCCTAAGAGGATAAATCTTAACTACTTGCACACTACAGAGTTTTGTCGTAGAGCAGGATAGAGAGAAATAAAGCACTAGCAACAAGTTTGGTCTATCTGTTTAAGTTAATATTTCCTAATGCTATTAGGCAATACACGGGCCTTCAAAGAGGTTTTATTCCAGACACTATAGATAACACCAAACTCCATTGTCTGCTTTGTTCATGTAAATCCAAAAGCGTGACGATCCAATGTTGTGCAAACCTACTTACTATTAGATCGCTGAGGTGAATTGCCTTCCTGCATTTGGGTGTTTTTTGTGCGGCAAGGCGAAATGATACGCCAGACGGAATTGCAATATGCCAGTTTCATGAGTTGCCGCACACATTCAAAGATAGGAGCATAGTTGCTATTTCAGACGGAATTATTACATATCTATGAACTGATGCGTGGGATTCTCGAAATAGTCCCAGATAGGGAATGGCGCACCTGGATCCGCAAGCCCTATTGAAAGACCGAACTGGGGCCCACAGACTCCTCGCTGCGCTCGGTAGCCTTTCCGTGACGTCCTGCTTCTAGGGTCTTACTTGATCAGAGGAAGTCGGGGAAGCACGTGATGGTTAGCTTTGTCAAAACACGGGGATATTTGCTATGTTCACTAGAGTCCCAGTATAAGACAATAGAACAATTAATAATAGACACTTGAGAGTCTTCCAGGTTACAGAAGAGGCCAGACGATGATATTCTAAAGACAAGGTTGTATACCGAGCAACAACTACAAAGAACTATCTACCACAGAGACCCTGTCTCTCTATATACTTCTTAGTAGCTCCCGTGGCTCCGTTTACATGTTCGGAGCTACGTCGGGTCACGTAGTCGTAGGTGGCTCCGTTCACGTGCACGGAGCCACACGGAGTCACGTGACATTTAGGTATCGGGACTATAGTCCCAGCTAGTTCTAATTGGTCCACGTGTGGTCAAGTGGTATAATGCAGCAGCATGGGCTGTCTTGGATCGTAATAGTTAGGTTACGTAGTCGTGGGGGCTCCGTTCACGTGCACAGAGCCACACGGAGTCACGTGACCGTTGAGTGTCGAGGCCGTAGTCCCAGCTAGTTCTAATTGGTCCACGTGGGGGGTCAGGTGGTAGTTTAAGGCAACAGCCGGGGCTGACTTGGATCGTACAGTCCCCCTGCTCGGATTGCTAGCGCCAACATAAGAGCAGGCAGAGCATCGCATTGGTTAGATGCCCTGCTAATGGCTTTTAAAAGCATGTGTTAATCAGTTTAGGACTCTAACGGGCCCAAAAGAGGCTTCAAGGAAGTCCACGTATTGGCTAATAACCCCTGGTTGTGTTGACACTAGCAATCCGAGCAGGCCTCTCATGAACGGACTGGATAGCGCGCCGCACTGGCAGGGCCAACTTCCCATACAAAAGACCCTCAAACGATCAGCGCGGTGGCTTCACGCTACCAGTCCGTTCATGAGAGGCCCTGTACCGTAAAAACTTGCCAACGGCCGCAAGCTAGCAGGGAGCGGCACGCGCCGATGAGATTAAATTACGGCTGATACAACATCCAGCCAGTCAGATATCTAGTTCTAGAGATCGTTTGATCAAAGCACACTCAGGGGTTCTCATTTGCCCGCTTACGGTCACTCGGCCATTCCACATCCTCCCCTGCTAGCTTACGGCCATGTTGGCAAGTTTTTACGGTATAACGTACGTTATTAAGCTTAGTAAATTTCTCAGCCTCGCGTATCATCAACACAACGCAATAATTAATCTATATACACAGGATTTTCTATACGAAAGGGACTGCGTATTGCTCAATCATATACATAAAAAACCATTCAGAAATGTAATTTGGGTGAAAGGTCGTGTTGAGTGCATTTTGAATGGTTCGCGGGTCGGGCTGTGAGATACGAACGTCCAAATCTGGCGATTAAGTCTGATGCTTTAGTTCCTCAATAAACCCCATGATCGCGAAGTCATCAATCTTGAACACTTTTTCGTTAATGCCTGCTTTGGCTTCCTTTGTCTTTTCGTCTGAAATTCTGGGAGATTTAGGATTCTTTCTGCTAGCGTGGACCAAAATGCGCTTCATCGGGCCCACCTTAGTTCTTCAGCGAGACGTGTGCCTTCTTTTGGGTTTTTGGAATGGACTGGCGACGCGCGTCACGATGTGTTGCAGAGCGCTATGAAGAGGAGGACTACATGCAGCTTGCCTTGGTACTTTCTGCTGCCTGCAGGCACAGTAAAGCCCAAATAAGCAGGCTGACGAAGCGTCAAATCACACATCTTGGCCGACAGTTTTAATAGTAAGTAAAACAACTCTAGAGCTGAATAACATCCTGTTCGTTCCGTTACTGTTCCCGCGTGAACTAACGTCATCTCTAGCTGCGCAAGCGGGTGGTAGACGACGGAGGGTGGTAGGCGCAAGCGGGTAGTAGACGACGGAGGCGGGTGGTAGACGACGGAGGGTCTGTGGCTTGACTCTTGTGGCATATCGTGATATATTTATGCGCGTTGCTCCATCCGTATGTTATACTTCTCTCTCGTCTTGCCATTACTATTGCTCCCTTCGCACCGATACACTTCGGTCTCCCGATCATACACCACGCTCTAATCACAATACCCTCCCCTCTTTGCATCGTCGGTTATATTTCTAGTACGTACCCCCGCCGCCTGCGCGGGCTTACCGAATGTCAACTCCCGTGGGGTTCTCTTCAAACAGTCTCCCGACTTCTCTTCCCGATACAAATTGGGTGCTCTCGTTGAACAAGCCTATCAAAACAATTGATGAATGCAAGGCATTCGGGCTGAGCAAGGACCTCACAGTCAAGCTCATAGACCTCATCACCAAGAGTGATTTCGGGGCCCTGGACCAGACGACTATACTCCACTTGGTGGACGATAGATATGGTATGTCTTTTCGCAAGCTAGTACGTGCAGCGGAATACACTCACGGCCAGAGATATCGGCGTATAGAGACTGACTGTGTTGATTATGCAAGACATTTCAGCAACATCTCTGGTCGCATTAGGCATTCCGTTGTATCCCTCCAAGCACCAAGATTGAGATAAAACTGACCGTGCTACCAGTCAAAACCGACGGCCAAAGCCAAGCCTCACTTGGAGTTCAAGCTTCATCTCAGGCTGGCGTTCTGACCCAATCTCAAGCGCCGGAAGATGAAGCTCTAGAAGATCTGGCTCAAACTCCTATCGATAAGCCCGCTGCCTATGCACCGCCGACCAGGCACATCCAACCGCTTTCTGGTCTATCAGCCTCCGTCTCCCTTGTCAGACCTCGTGGTTCTGACTCGGAGGCCAACCCACGACAAGGAACAAGGATCAAGACACACCACCCATGCCTAGTTTGCAACAAATCCTACAAAATATCCTACCAAACCCACTGGCGCAAAGAACATTTGATGGATCTTTTACACGTCAAGACTTTGCAACACAATCAAATTCACGTCTGCGGGTACTGTATGTGTAATGACCTTAATCCCGGCCAAGATATCACCTTCCAGACTCCAGACAAGCTCGCTCTTCATGTATGGAAAGAGCACAAGCAACATCCGCTTCCAATCTGGCTTTTCAACAACGTTCTCTGGAATCTTATCTTGGGGGTCCCAATATTTAAGAAGCTATTTTTTGGCATAATACAGATATCTGAACATCCTGTTTCGTCATGGCCGGAGGAACACATCTCAGATGTCGCATGGAGACTTGTGGCAGAACTATCTTCACTCGGGAGCAAGACTAAAAATGGGTACTTCGATGAAGCGGACCAGGAGAAAGCGCGTGGGTTGTTCTGGAGAACTCAATATCCCAACATGAACATGCCTGCTGCTATCACCAATCATGGTTATACTGGGGCCATTTCTCCTGCCCAGCCCCCATTCTACCATCCACATGTGCCCAATGGCCGACACAGCTACACTCCCACATCTTCGATGCCCTGGAACAGTGCGCCAAGGCACACAGATGCGATGTACATACAGCCTGATGTGTCAGAGCCGTACTCCCAAGAAAAGTGGACTGAGTACGACACAAAATTCCCACCCGTTCCGAATTCCCAAGGCCCAGTTGGCCAAAATACAACGCCAAATCCATACGACTTGACCCTTCCGTCTTACGGACGCCCGATTGACCATAACGCAACGCCAAACCCATTCGTTCCACACTACGAACCAGGCGAGTACATTCAATACCACAACTAGGTATTAGCCTCCATTCTCAACAACGCTTAGCTTCAAGGACGCTTAACAAGCAGCGTCCTCATCAAAAGGAGCGCGTCAACATTTCATGTCATCTCCGGAGCAGGATACCGGGGTGCTTGCACGCATACGTTCATCTCCAGCTTTTCCTTTCCTTTCGTTGTTTTTGAGTGGGTGCACGACTGCTAAGATCTAACGCTACATACGCCTTCCATTTCTTTCATTTTGGTATTTATGAGTTTAGGGCATTGTCATCGAAGGTCTGGCGCATGGAATAATGAGCGTTGGAGCTTGGAGATACCCTCACAAATATTGGTATTGAAGGTCTGGCGCATGGAAAAATGAGCCTCGGAACTTAGAGATACCCTCACATGCATTAGCATGGTAGCGCGTATATACATTGGGGATGGTGTTTCAATCATAGCTGGGAGCGAGCGATGGCACAGATTTTCTTTGTGGTTACTATCTTGTATTATAGCTTTGGCTCTAGCTTCGGTTTTGTTTGGACGGAACTCCCTGCATGGTTTTGTAGCGATCAAACCATAATCTTAAACTTTTTGCCGGCCTTTTTGTGATACTGTGACTGTCAACGAGGAATTGAGTTACTTCGAACTTATATTTTGTAATACATTTCTGTGGTACTTTGGCTTAGTGTCACAATGGCTTTTGATATCCTGTTTTGAGATTTGGGACTTGATTCACGCGATCGTGTATTGGTAGGCTAGCGCATGCGGAAGTTTAATACTATATTGCAAGTTAAAGCTTGAAGAGCGGATAAGAGCTACAACTCTATACTACACACGCTATGTGTTGCTTCATATCATAGAAAGATTTAATAAGCTACGCAAGGTAACTTTGGAAGGCTGATCGGCAGGGCAACTTAGACTTTTAGTTGCGGGTCTACACCTTACTTAGTCTTGCATTAAGGGGTCGCTTAGTAAATTAGACTGGTACTAGTAGCGTAGCCTCATGCAAATGTTTTAGCAGGATTTGGCTTAGAGCATAATTGTCACGCGGCGTGTTTCTATAAGGGCAACGTTGGTGAAAAACTATAAACAGGGAATTAGGATAGAGATCTTTAGAGTAACACTAGACGGCTAGAAACATACGGGGGATCGGCCTTGAGCAGATGGATCGACTTTAGGCAGTGCCCGGAACGTTGTTGGGCAGTTTTCTAATGTGATGCTGTGTGAGAGCAGGAGCGGGCATCACATCCCCCTCCAAACGCGAGGTCGTTCGAGCTCGATTACGCGAAACAAAGATAAACTGCCTGAAGAGACTATTATAACATCTTCTAGACAAGATAAAGAATGTGACTCGTCAGCAAGGTATTTTCCGGTCCTGATGCCTACACTGGCGTGTAATTTTAAGTATGTTCGCCAACATTCCGCGCCTTCTTCGGAATTGTTGAGTCAATATGCAGGCTCATTGCACTGTTCATTATGTCACGTAGTGTATGAGGAGTCAACCGAGCTAGTACAACGAGTGTATCGAAAGAATGAGGAGCCGTACGGAGCTCAGGGCTCCGTAGGCAACTATATATAGTCTATGAAGAAGAGACTAACTATAATAGCACATTGCGTGTACTGTAGTACACGTGACACATTGCCCCGTACTATCCCATACTATCCCGTTCTGTCACGGTCTCCAGAATACAACACTGTAATGTAGTTCATGATATGATCATAGCACATGACAGACTTCTGTTACTCAAATATAAAACCACAGAGCCCTAACTACTACAATCTAGAACAGTTCTGTTAGCACTTTAGTATAATTAGATAGAAGTGGATGAGAGACGTAGCGACAGAAACTAACTATTCAATACATGTGAGCTGATAGGCCCACCAACCTTTCCCGCTATGAGCGACAACATCAAGAAATGCCACTGGCAACAACACATTCCTGCAATCGCTCTAGGCTCTGCTAGCATCTCACCCATGGTAGGCAAAAAGAAAGGGATGCAAAATATACAAAGTACAAGTTGTGGTACATACTTGACCTAAACTATTAGTGCTAGCGGGTGTAATTTTGTCTACAATCAAGAGCAGTCCCAACTATAACGAACATACAATTGAAGCGTAGATAAGAAATATTAATTAAATAATAATTATGATCCACGTTACTTGAGTATTCTACGCCTGACTCCCAACCACATTGCTAAACGCGATCTAGATATGACTGCAACAGACTTTTGAGGTTTTGTGGCTGTGACCGGCTCGTATGTACCTGACAGTGAGGAGTACCGGATGCTATACGGGAATTCTGTACTTGTAAGCTTCATTCTACTGTTTAGTTAGGGCATGGACTAACCTGTGAAAGATGTTCTACGCAAGCTCGTAAGTGAAATACACCCTTTTTTCCCGCTGATACGTATGATAGAGTTGCAGGCCAGCAATAACAACTCCGATACTGCCTATTATTCCAAAGATGATTGTAGCGCTTGATGAGTCGACGGGCGTGGTGGATAGAGATTGGGGTATTGATGTTGAACTTGGCAGTCTTGAAACGACCTGGCTAGTGCGCATGCTTGGGAAAGAGGGCATTGTCATGAAACGATTCGACAAAGAATACAATAGATGAGGAGAGTTGTACTTTAGGGATCAAGAAATTGGAGTAAAGTCGTAAAGTCGTAAAGTCTCTTGAAGACTTAAGACCGCAAGAGGACAAGAACATATTTGAATGAAATTGTATTCAGCTCTAGGCGGATTTCGAAGAGGTGTGCACCCTCATTCTACCGTCAAAGTAATTGTGGCGCCAATCTTTCAGGAGGAGAAGGCGCAAGGAATGTGACGCGGGGGTCACACGCATGATGGCTGTGTGCGCAGCTCGCTTACCACACCACGTAGGTCTGTATGCTCTCAAATCTGCAGGTTAAGCTGCCTATGACATGCAAGCGAGGATCTAAAGCACGATTTCTTGTCAGATAAGATAGCGAATCACCGTACGACATCTTCTAAAGAACATTACGATCGTGGCTCAGTCTCGCAGGAATGAGAAAGCTCCACATATCAAAATGCCAACACCACTTACTTTTGTGGTAGAATACACATTTCACAGCTAGATTGCTCAAACTGGCGGCGCACGCTGCTGCCTATTCGGTACTAGACTTCGAGGAAATGCGATCTAGATCTCTTGCTGTTCTCAACTCTGGAACTTAGCTGCTGGCCAAGACCCCCTGATCTCAACCACTGGACAAGAGCTTTTGCCATGAATGGTGCACGCTTCACCGGATCTCCTTCCAGAACCACTACTGAACATCAACGCTGCGGTATAGCGTTAAGATTGGTCTTTCTGTTGAGTATCTGATGGACAGCTGCTTGCCTTCTGGGCCACCAAGCCCTATGATAATGAATTAAAAAAAAGGTAGTTAGATTGCTTACAATCAATATTTTGCAACATGTCTGCCTTACTTATGGACATTTTAGATATATATATAGGATTGATCATTGCGTTGTGGTGTTTACATCGAGGATGCGCGGGGCAATCTGCGCTTATTTCCAAATTTTCGAGACTCCTCAGCAATGTGTTTGCCAGTCCTACTGCATAATCCGAAAAAAGTGAGTTATGCTAGGCTTAATCAGGAAGTTTGGTCCTGCGACCTAATTAAAGGATTTTCTGTTAAAGTATGCCTCTTCAGCTGATATTTAAGCCTCCTGTGAGAGAGGCCCACTTTAGCTGGCAGAGCCTCTAAAACTCTCCAATTAGATCGCAGGACTAAATTTCCTGATTATACCTAGCATACCTCACTTGTGCCAGGTTATGCGGTATTACCTATACTATTGTGTAATTTTGAGTATGCCCACCTAGTTCACTGGCGGTCTGCGCCTGCTTCGGGATCGTTGCGTCAACACACAAATTTGTTGCACTATTCATCGCACTGTCCGGTCCGGTCCAGTCCATTATACTCTTTATTCACCAGTTCCCGTCAGTTTCTGAAAGAACGCAACGTCCTGTTTTCCCTCAAAATATACACGATTTAAACTAACAAATCGTGCTAGTCTGTTGGGATCGAGTTTAGATATAGGAAACAACCTTGATAAGCTTTCTCATAATCTTCCTTTGTTATAGAAAAGCAATATCCGAATGGTGTTGGTCTCTATTAGCTACCACGAACATCGCCCTTCTCATTCTGCATAGGTTGTGTTTATAAGTTCTACAGGATTTGGTTCAGAATTGAGACTGGGTGCGTACGTGATTCTGGGACTTGCGGTGTCTACCATAGTGTATGGGTATAAAAGCAAAATCAGTGGGCTGCCCCGCAGTTCTGCAACGATGAGGCAAATATCACAATAGCAGAGGTTTTCAACTGGGGGCAGTGCGACTTTGCAGGCCTGCTTCACAGTAATTCACCCACCCCACCGACCGGTTCCCTTGTCAAGCGATGATAGCATCTTGACACCGAAAAGGTGTAGACCTTGTAATTCGTAGATTACACCTACGGATCCGGATGACAGGTGACGGTGCAGGACGGCGGCGGTCAACAAGCCCAACACTGTATAAGATACACTCTCAACAGCTTTCTCCAAACCCATTTGGGTCTTTATTCTAAAATCTGCCCCTGCGTAGTTTACGGTGTTT
>BLYF01000131.1:441656-490691 GCA_014905255.1 Herpotrichia juniperi
ACAAAACTAAGAAGCCATCTGGTATCGCGATCCAGGTATTGACGCGTGCAACTTGACCTTTTACATACCTCATATACAACTTTCAGGTATTGTTTTTAGATGGACAGAACCTGGGCGATGACTTGGCGGGCTTAGCGATCGACAAATACAATCCAAACAAAGATGTTGTGCGCAGGGTTTACCAGAGAGCGAGGCGAGACGGCAGGAAGGCGGATGCTTGGACAGCCAAAACGACCTGGTTGGATGACTTTCAATTCCTACCCCCAGAAGACGTAGCCTCACCGCCAGCACTTTGGCCAGAATTACGCTCTCTTTGGCGTCACCGCACCGATCTCACCTCCTACACGAACCCGCACCCTTCCCCTAGTCCCACAAGCATTTAGCATCATACGTTATAGTACGTGACTTGTTGAGTACAAGGTGTTTTAGATTGTGGAGATGGAGGATTGTATTCTGTGCAGGAGTGATTGGGACGAGTGCATACTTAATCAAGTAATTCACGCGTGTATCATGTAAAAATCGACAGCAGAGCACTATTCTGCGACGGTACTTTGGAGAATTCATACATTATGGAATGAATGCCCTTGGACATTCTGACTTGCCATAAAACATCAACACAACGGCGTCCACGCGAAAGCGAAGGAAATGATATGTACGATATGAAATTAAATAGAGAACATTCAAGGCCACGTTAAAATTCCCAGCCTGATTTCACAGATGTTTATAATGGGAAAATAGGTGTGGAAGTCAAAGGTACAACATGTTTTATTGTACTACTACATAGCTATTTCTAAATCGGCTTAATGAATGCGAATGCGCTAACAAGCTTGCAATCCACGACCGTCTAATCTAATAAATGGCATTGTTGCGCCATTGGTGGTACTCAAGAGCATTCATCTCAGGATACTGAGCTGGCTCCTTCTCGCTAACAAACGCAGGTAGCGGACCAACCGAGACACTGCGGTCCGCTTTGAACAAATACGCCACTGACAGTCTTGCTGGAATGATAGAGTCGCTACTCTCTTTCATCGACGGTGGAATGGTGACCCTGTGGACGCCGCCGAAGAGTTTATCATTAGTCCAGCGTTGCATTGTAGCGCCAAGGTTGACGATCATTTCCGTGTCGCTGGACGGCATGATGGGGAGGAAGGTGTCAGGTTCAAGACTACTCCGGTCTTCGGCTTCTAACCCCCCGACACCGTCTTGGAACAGCAGTGAGATGACACCAAAGTCTACGTGAGGAGCGATGCGGATTCTCCGTCCAGATTTCAACTCTTCCACGGGAATCGGAGGATAATGAGTCAGTCGGAGGTCTGTGGCGCTAGGTATACAGCGTTTTGTGATGGACTTGTCATTGATGCCTAAGCCGACCTCTAGGGCTTCGATGAGCTCCAAGCACACCTTATCGCACTGCTCGTAGAAGGAATCCATGAAAGTTTGAAATCCCGGCAGTGCCTTTGGCCATTGGTTTGGATACTCTTTGTCGTAACTAGGGCCCTGATCAAAATGTTCCTAAGACATATGGTTAACGACAAGCTCGAGCAATTCTCGAATAGGTACGTATTAGACAAACCTTTGAGTCTTTCATAGCCCGAATCTTTTCATCCTGAGAAAGCTGCGCGACAGCCTCGACTCCATATGCTGTGTACCCGCGATGAGGATTTGTGTTGTTCTTAATTTCGTTTTTCGCCTCAAGTGGCTGGGCGAAGAATGTGTGGGTCTTGCAAGGTAGCGTCAGCAATTGGCAGCTACAGAATGTCTTGGGTGTGGTCTAACCCATCCAAACACTTCTTTCAATTGCTGTTCATCAAAGCCATGGTTAGTGATTTTGACGAACCCTGTGGTCGTAAAGCTCTCCAATATTTGTTGGATGAACTTCTGACGTTGCTCTTTAGTCCCCGAAGTGAAATGGCTGTAGTCTAATGTGAGAATATCGGCCATTTTCGCGTGCTGAAAACACATGATTAGCCTTGTGAAGGTGAACGGAACACTGAGCATACACACTTGGTTTGAATCCTCTGAATCCTGAATGCGAGTTTCTGACAGAGCTGAAATAGATGTGGCAGTGCTACTGATAGCTCTATGCGTGCTCTAACAAACAGAGTAGATTGTTCCGACTTTATATGTTATTCCTATCAGACAAGTCACACTTTTCAACATCCTATCCAGGTTTTATCGCTTGCACATAGCGTACTTGTCTCGGTCGATTGCATCATATTTCTGCAAGCCAGCGTAATCAATGCGGGACAATACTGGTAAAATGCATGCAGGTTATGTGGCAAATAATCCTTCGAGAAATTCATCCGACAGTCCGGTAATTAGACTGTCTTGTTATAAGATTTCAATGATAGATCGACGATTTCTGTTATGTCCAAAGTACGTGGGGTTGGCGTGGATGGGTGAGAGATACGAGCCTACGAAGATTGTTGTTGTTGGGACTTCTAGAGTCATTGGATGTTTCATCTGCGATGTGATATCGTGCGTCTCGGCTGTCTACTCTGATTACTAGCCTGCAACTCTTGATGGTATTGGAGTCAAATGACGAGGACTTTAGTTTCCCCATATTAGATCAGATATTGAGGTAGACAGCCAGGGAGTGGGTGAACAACGGATGGAGGTACAGGGCATAATCCGATTCTGAAAAGATCATCTACTAGAGCCTGTTAGAAAATATTACTGTGACATCAAACTCTAAAAGAATCTTGCAGTAGCTCTGTGCTCTTGATACATTGCAGCAAAGGTGTCATTGATAGATCTTCACTGCTAATACCTTGTTTACAGTCCACCATTTACTACTCTGGGCTTAGATGTCAGCTTTGCAGAAGCCATTGTTTCGTGCTAGACTGATTTTATCTCTGCCTGTGATCATAGTGCAATCTCGATGATTCCATTCCATTGCTATCACTGCAAGAGACTGAAGTCCTTGGAAACTACTAGCCTAGAACTAACAAGATCCACAAAAGCCTTGTTCATGTAATGCATCAAACGACGGCAAGCAGACGCATACAATTAGAGCTATGGCGCTAATTTTCGTCTACTTGAATCTGTTCTTCGGATTCCTCTTGCTGTGGCAATTGATCACCGCTTTGGTTTCGTGCTTACGGCTTCGTATCTGGGAACTACAGGATAAAGGCAGGTAATTGGATACCACTCAACGAACTGAGCTAGAATTATGCATCTATGTCTAGTCAAATAAGGTGTGCATGTTACTCGCAAGCTTGGGGCGCCTTATGACAACATACTCAGTCAGTGAATCCTGCGCAAGGATCTTGACGGGGGTAGATGTCCCGAAACGGTCATGATTATGAACTTCGGCACTTCGTCAACTCTTTCCTGTGTATAGTGCGATCGAGACAAGTCATCGCCAATAGCAGCTCACTTGCCGAGACAGGAACAAGATATGACGCAACTTCAGAAGATTGTAGAGACAAGTTTGTAGCTGGTACAAGTAGTTTGGGTATTATTAACTACAGTCAGAACATTAGGTCCACATTAGGGTCGGGTTTAGCGCTGCTTAATAGTAGACCGATGCCTCGCTGTGGTCCGTATGGAGGAAAATCTCCCGTTACACTTCATGATTTCATCGGATGGACGCTAGGCGCCAAGCCGGGGAGCGGGTATAGGCTAGGGTCGTCCCGTGCCGAGTGTAAGCCGCCCCTGCTAGGATCTGACCATCTAGAGAAAATGTATTGTTGATAAGGAAACTTGCAGAAAATGCCACCCCAAGAAGAGCCCTGCCATAGCTGAGGCCACGATATAAGCTGTGATGCAATCTGTTTGCTGACGTACCTCCATAGCCCCTTGTATCGTTTCTCCAAGGCCTTGCGTTATCAACTGGATCTCTAGTTGGAAAGAGAATGCTATATAAAGGCACAGGATACTCCTCATCAATGAATACAGCGCAACAGTTCTAACTCTTTGTCTTTGTTCCTAAATCTATCCCAATTTCTGAAAGCCTCACTTCAAAAACATGTCAGCAGCAACCCAACTTTCCCAAGCCCGCGCCAGCGTCGACAGCAAACAATGCATGTCAATTTACGATAAATGGGCCGCTACCTACAACGATGACCTTGCCGAGTCGGCCGGAAATTATGTCGCTCCGGTCCTCGCTGCCCAGGCGGCTCTTCGTCTTTGTTCAGACAACCCCGCCAAGGCTGTGATCCTGGATGCCGGTTGTGGAACCGGGCTCGTAGGACAAGCCCTTTCGCGGGGTGGCGCACCCACAATCGACGGCCTCGACCTATCTCCTCCCATGTTAAAGGTGGCGGAAAAGACGGGCGCGTATCGAAATCTCACCGTAGGAGATCTAACTCAACCGATCGATTCACCAAACGAAACCTATGACATCGTCATGTGCGTCGGCACCTTTACACATGGCCACGTCGGCCCTGACCCTGCATTGAGGGAGTTTGTTAGGGTTGTCAAGAAGAGCGGCATTATTGTCGCGACGATCATTGATGAGCTTTGGGTATCAGGAGGATTCAAAGCCGAAGTGGAAAAACTGGAAGCGGAAGGTCTAGTGAAGGTCGTTAGTATGGAGATCGAAGACTATGTGAAAGGGCGTGGGGATAAAGCAACATTGGTCGTTCTAGAAAAAAGAGGCTCTGCTTGACGAACAATCCCATTACGGCGAGCTCTGGAAGAGAGAAGGATGCATAATTAATCTAGAATTAGAAATAATGGTAGACTGGTGAAAGTTATCTTGTTTAGACCTTGTCTCTGTGCCTCTAATATCATGTGCACAAATACGTCACACTACCTAACATGACTGCATTTGTTGCCTAGAATGTGAAGCTGTGTAGGCTTTCAAGCATTGCCAACATTATCTTGTGGATATCCTTTCCTTTAGAGATTAGCTTCAGGCGGACACTAGCACTACGTCAAAACGTGCTCGGCTAGTTGCATGCGGGAGAGGCCGAAAGGCGGACACTAACGAACACTAATGTGGGTACCATATATCACCTCCTTGATCTGGACGATCCCACATGCACAAGGGGGAAGTTCTCACAGAAACGGCAACTCTGGAAATAGGCTAGCACAGAAAAATGTCAACACCACGCCATTTGTATCAGTAAAATATATGTTTGATACCCTAATTACTTGTAATTAATAGTTTGTATCATGCCTACCTATGTAAATACACTCACATGGTCGTGCTAGACAACTATCTGTGTTCATGAAAATGCGTGATGATGACATTAGGCGTGCTGGCTTATTTCCGGGGTTCCCGTTTCCGCGAGAGGCCCCACACCAACGAGGCTTACATGCAAATCGGCCGTTTCCCATACTGTCCGAATTTTGTCCATGAGCCGGAGTGGCTCCCCGTCCGTACATGATCGCCCCCTGCGCCTTGGGATATCGAGATCTGACGTCAATAGGACGTATCAAGTGCATGCAAGTAGATCCGCCACGTCAAACCATGTTATCTCCACACATACTATGGTTGGTGCGGTGGCTGGAGCATCGAAAGCCCCTACTCGTTTGCCGCAAACAGAATGTGAAGCCGATGTTGTAATGATTCAGCAATGTAAAGCTTATTGATTGGTTCTATGGTACTCGGTAGTAGTTTTGGTTTCCTCCAGCCTCATCCTACTTACCGCTGCAACCACAGTAATTTCAATCCATCTTTTCAGTGTCGTCATCAAGGATTATCATGGTGCGACACGGGTGCGTTTGTCAGCAAACAGCGATCTTCTCTGTTTCCTAGGAACAGTAACAGAATAGGTACCGAGTTCTCATTTTAGGCCCAACGTCATTAGCCACCATTGTGTTCTGTCGTTGTATTTTTTTTTTTCTAGAGATGGTACTTTCACTCAATAACTTCACCTAGCCTGTCTAAAACTCCCTCCTGTCGTGCATAAATTTCAGCTTATCGAAAGTATCTCCCTTTACTCCCGCGTGGATTCGCAAGTTGTGCAGGGCATTAATTACAGTAAGTAAAGGTGACTTGAGAACCACTACAAACATTCTAATTCCAGGAATAGGGTATCATGGCGTCGATTTCCGAGCATAGTGCGTTACAGACGGATGACCTGCCTCCATGTAATAAAGAAGAGGTTTCCGATGAGAAGAGCAGTCCTCCCTCTATCCGACGTTCATTATCACAAAATGAAGCAGCAGACGCGACACTCACCACCACGGATGTTACATACCCAGAGGGCGGTCGTGCAGCATGGTCAGTAGTCTTCGGTGCTTTCTGCGGCATCTGCGCATCGATTGGTATATACAACTCTTCCGGGATATTCGAGGCCTTCATGTCAGGGGAGCTTCTACCAAACGAATCCAAATCTAGCGTGGGATGGATATTTGGGATTTACGCTTTCGTGACATGGTTTTTCGGGGTACAAATTGGGCCGACCTTTGATGCTATGGGCCCGACTGCACTGATGACGGCGGGAAGTGTTTGCACGCTCGGCGGCATGTTTGCGCTCAGCGCATGCACAGGTGAGTTAGATTCTCGTGCACGGCTCCATATAGACCAACATCCGCCACTCATTGTCGCTATTGAAATTATGTTGACCAGTGATCACGAAGCTTAGGTCATTGCTAATACTCAGACAGAGTATTATCAAATCATCTTGGCATTTTCTATCTTGACCGGCATCGGCACGTCTCTTCTCGTCAACCCAGCAAATGGCTCCGTAGCTCATTGGTTCAATAAACGCCGCGGTCTCGCCAGCGGCGTAGCATTCATCGGGGGTAGCTTTGGAGGCGTACTGTTTCCGTTAATTCTGCAGTCCCTCCTCCGTCAAATTGGGTGGGCTTGGTCAATCCGTGTCCTCGGCCTGATTTTGTTCGTGCTTTGCGGTATCAGCGTTGCTCTTTGCCGGAGCAGGGTTCCACCGCGAAATGCAACCGCAACTACTTGGCGAGATACATTACCCAGCACTCGAATCTTCTTTGACGGTACGGGGGCAATGGCAGCAACTACTGCTGGAGTTGTTCTTACGGATCTGGCGTACTTTATTCCGGTGACGTACGTTCCGAGCTACTATATTGCACGACAAAATCTTCCTTCCAATTCGGCTTTGACAGGCGAAGGGGCATTCGCATATCAGTTGCTTGCTATCCTCAATGCTGCTTCCTGTGCCGGCCGCTTGGTAGCGGGGGCCGTGGCTGATCGATTGGGTCGATACAACACCATGATCATATCATTGTTCTTCTGTGCAGTATCAGCCCTCTGTTTTTGGTTGCCAGATATTCTCATCTCGGATCTACCCAACACTGGACTTCTGATAACATTTGTACTTATGTTTGGATTTGTTAGCGGTTCCAACGTCAGTCTGTTACCAGTCTGCCTCGGCCAACTTTGCGAGACTCAAGAATATGGGAGATACTACGCAACCTGCTACACAGTGGTATCTTTTGGCGTTCTGTTAAGTATTCCCATTGCTGGAGGTCTACTCGATGCAGTAGATGCTACAGGGAAAACAAAGTATTGGGGTGTTGCTGTTTTTACCGGGCTTTGCTATGTGGGTGCTTTGTTATGTTTCATTTGGGTTAGATGGCGCATGAAGGGATCGAACTGGAGGACCAAATGGTGAAGAACAACTTCATAGAGCATCAAGGGATATTGTGGTACAGCAAAACTTTCACCTACAACCTTTAAAATACAACAGCAACAAGGCTGATACGTTGCAGCACAATCAATCAACTGGCTCAACTATGGTCGCGAAACAGTGATCATCCCTGGCTAAAGAGTTCGGGAACGTTGTGCCCCATAAACTTTCCGCCATGCTGCTTCTAAATACAGAGAAGGTTCGTGCTGCGCTTTCATAATCAGCTCCGGTATACTGTTCATGTCGTCGAGTCTCGACTCGGCGTCGCGAAGCTGACGTTGTTGTAATTGGTGAATACCCGGTACAATGGGCGCCTGCTGACCGTGCCCACGCGCATGTCGACTTTTGTCACCGTGGCTGTTGCGTACGAGCAGTCTAGGATGTTCTTGTCAGCGCCGACGGCCTTTTTGAGCACGGATTCGATGTTTTCAGCCGAGTACAAACCGTCGGTAAGGTATGATACCGTTAGCTCAAACGCCCGGGAGAGAAATGGAATGTCGAGAGACGAACGCCTCTTGAAAGTGCGCTCCATCATCTCCTGGAACCTCTGGATCGACTCGCTGAGTGTGCAGCCGTTGATGTGGTGATCTATGGCGATCACCGCGCCTGGCCAGTGTAAGCAGTCGACTGTTGTTCTGCCCCACGGCGTCAAGCGACCTTACTAAACGTACTTATACTACAGCTGTTACGCAGACATATCTCTCCTCTAACATGTTAGGGCTGCAAGAGTTACGTTATTGTGATCTTCATTCCCCTGGCCTCTTAGAAAATATGCAAGAGAGTAAACGCGACGAAGACAGTAGATAACTAGTGGCTAGAAATTGTAGAACACATTGCACAGAATTTGCCACACTCCAACTTATATGAGCAAGATCAAGTCTCTTTAAGTTTGGGAACGCTCCCAAACTAGCCAATATTCCCTCTTTCGCAAAGCAGAAGGTTCTATCCGTCATGAAACGGAATTCTTTGAGCCTTGGTAGGACATTGTCAGCAATTTCGCCCTGCACCAGCGACGCGTGAAGCCCGATGGCCTGCAGTGTTGATGGCTAGGTATGTGAGACTTAGGGGGAGTTTGATGGGTAATATTGCCAAGCACCCAGCGCGGTTTTCGAATAGCTGCCTCGAATTCCCCTTTTGTTTAAATCAGAATGTCTTATTTGCCCCCAAAGAGTTCATCCCTCGTAAAGCCCGCCATTTTAGCTCGCCTACGAGCAGCCTTACCGAAAGTATCCTTCTGGAGAAGAGTTGGGGGCACAGGCCTAAGTCGAGGAGCTCATGTCGGGTTAGGGGATTCCTGTGACATAGGACAGAAACGCATATGTATGGCTCCAGGGAAGTGCGATAGGGTCTCCGCCAAGTCGGTCGTGAACCATTCGGCCTAGAGCATGGACTGCGACATTCAATACATCTTTTCGTCTTGCTCAAGTACTATTAAAGTACAGAATGACAGTGTCTTCATAGACCCTGCATTTTGGGGACTGCAGGGAGTGTAGAAGAAACGAGCATTTTGATCATTCGGTACGTATCTTGTAAAGGTCTTTATACTCATGGTAAAAAAGCTTCAATTTCTAGGCTGGAAGGGTACGGTCAACGGACCTCTTTCAATTTTCTGTCACACTTGCTGTTTTATCTTTCGCACCGTTCTAACAGCACAGCCACACAGCCACAATACCTAGCGTTCCATGCTCTAACCTCCATCTTTGATACTTCAGCTTCTGCCTAGCATTTGATCCTCACAAACCACGAAGTTGCACAATCACATTTCATCGTAACCTATATTTTCCAGAATCTTGACCATGAAGGCCCTCGCCCGCGCTCTTGCGCACAAGTCCGTTCGCAGCTCCGCGGGCACTGGGCTGCGGGCCTCAGGCGCCGCTCCAGCTTCAGGCCCCACCGCGTCAGCCAATTTTCAGGGTGCTTCACAAGCTAGTGCTGAGGTGTTGGAGGGCATGGATTCTGCGTTTAGAGATATTGTTATTGGAGGTATGCTAATGTGCTTCAAGTGCTCCGTCGCCCAGCTAACAGGCCTGCAGATGACATCCGAGACCTGTTGAATGCACAGCATCAGCGGCTAGACGATCGGGTCAGTCAATATGCAAACTCTTCTCTAGATTTCTGCGAATCAAAGGAGTTGTGGTCATGGTATGAGCAATTCCCTTCCAGGAGAATTGGCCGCTAAAATCTCCTAGTAATCAACGAGAAGCATCACTGATAGCACTTGCGTGGGCTTGTGCTGCAAATGTATACGACCATGGAACAGAGTCACAGCAATACTTTGAACATTCTGGGACCAAGTTGAACGTGGATTGGTCTCTCCCTGCCTCGTCACTGGGCACTGTCAAGGCCACAACGTTTACGACATACACTCCAGCGCCTGAAGCGTCAGCTACTTCTGCGCCTGCCCCTTATCTTGTCATTGCAGTCAGAGGGTCGGCTACGAAGCTGGATCACATCGTCAACCTGAATGGGGAGCCCAGAGCGGCGAGTGAACTATTCGTGAGTGGAAACATTGCCCTGGCACCCTACAAGAGCTAATGCCCCTGATAGCTAGATGATTCGATAAGAATGAACGCTCACGCGGGATTTCTTAATTCGGCCCTCGAACTTCTGCCTGTTCTCTCCAAGCAGATTGAGCAGCGACTGCGCGACAATCCGTCGACTAAGCTACTGTTCACGGGTCATTCTGCGGGCGGCGCCACTGCCGCACTGCTCTATCTCGCATTCCGGTCCAGACTTGCGGGAAAATGTAGGCTTGAACTATAACTCCCACGACATCTTTCTGTGCTGATCATTGTTAAGATCCCGATTTGACATTCTCTTGCATCACATTCGGCTGCCCCCCAGTCGCAAAAGCCTTATCTCAACAAGACGAAACCGCTCTGAACCGACTCGCTACCTATGACAACGTTATCAACATCATGAACGAGTTCGACTTCATAACCAGAGCAGACAGCGCATATTTCCGGTCCTTGATACAGCTTTACCAGCAAGTTGACGATACTCCCACCACTGCAATATGGGCATTGCCTTCCCATGGACTTCAACATGTTGGCGCGATCGTTGTGTTACGAACGGAAGTTCCACCACTTGAGGATGGGATTGCTTGGCAAGGCAACACCGGTCTGAGTCTCAGTGCGTGGAAGGTGACGCCAGAGAGCTTGGCTGAGTTGATTTTTTGTAGGCTCTCTGTGCACGGGAGGGTGGCGTATCAGGAGAGGATAGTGCAGATTGAGAATGGGATGTTCAACGAAAAGAATGGGTAGATTGGAAGGGGGGAATGCTATATCAATGTCTTGTACTCTACCTATCTAAAGCCCCAAAGAACATCCTCCTTCCTCCTATCACCTAATCAATATCAAATTATGTATCGATACCTATCACTAGGTTCAAGCGAAAGTTTAACTTCACCCTGAACAGGCAATAATGTTTCTCCCTTCCTCCTCGCAATCTCCACCGCACGGAAATAAGCAACATCCAATTGCACCTGCTTGGCGACAGTATTTTCTTCCCCCTCCCCGAAGTTCTTGTCCGCAACTGCAGACTTCACAGCCTCGCAATCCCAACAGAGACAATACTCGTACTCATCTGCAAACCGGATCCGATATAAATTTGTGGTATTCTCGAGCCCAGGATCCAGTTTATCACTCCCGAGTTTGTCATCGTGGTCGATGAATCGGCCGGCCAGCGTCTTGGTAACTTCCATGTATTGCGCCGGCGAGCACTGGTGCGTGTGCCAAGCAATGTCGATATCCAGGGTAGGGACGAGCATCTTACGCGGATACATCTTGAACAGCTTTAAGAAACGACCATATCGCTGGATGGCCCGTTGTAAAGTTCCCTCAACAGCCGGACTCCGGATCCACAACTGCCGGTCCATTTTCTCCACGAAAGCAGACTGGCGTGTGACAGCATCAACAAGATCTTTGATCATGGGGTCGCCTGAGAGCGCAGATTGTAGGTGCTGGAGTAGCATGCGTTCTGAGGGAGCGAGGGTGGAGTATTTCTGCAAGATCATGTCGACGTTAGCTTTGTTGATACCTGTTTGAGAGGTATTTTCGACGAGCGTATCGTGTTGTTTTAGAAGATTCTTTATCGATTCGGGCTGGACGGGTGTCACGAGAGATTCCAGGAGGTCTGGATGCAGCCCTGTTTCCAGGCGGAACTGGGAGCGGAAGACGAGCTCCATGGGCCAATCTCGTTTTTCAGAGTTGATGGCGTGGTGCTGAGGAAGTGAGCATGAGATATAGTCTTTTGATACTGCATATTTCGCCCTAGCAGAAAGAATTATGGCCGATTGATATACAGCCCATGACGCAGGGAAAGGCTATGTGAAAACACAGCAGCGCCTTGCAAGAGCAGAATGGTTCTCTTGTACTCGTACTAGCGCCCTATCAGAGCTGGAGATGTGCAGAAAAATGACTTACGATCTCTTTCCAGGGAAACGGTGTCTGAGAGAGTTTCTGATACTTCAGTAGTTGAAACCACTTTGGATTCAATAGAAGTGAATGCCAGACCATGAGGATGTCTATTCCGGCTTAGCAGGTTTGGGATTTGAATAGGTCTCAGCATACCAATGGGAGGTAGAAGAATCGACTCTGCTGGATCCTTTTCAATCACTTCGACCCATTTTAGGAATCGCGCGGCAGCTAAAGAGAGTAAGAGCGGCCATTTGGACTTCTGACGTTCTTCAAACGTTAAATCCCGAAGCTTGACCTCTTCGTGCTCGTACTGGCCATATCCCTTGCTGACTTTGCGGAAGACGGTACGCGGATTGACCTCGATGCCCAATACTTTATCCAAGCCCTCTGACGAGACGATCCGGGTGTGGAGATGCTGAAATGCCTGAAGAAGTTCTAGATGGATTGCGCATTCGGCTACAGTCGGGAGAGCCGTATGTGATTTGGAAGAAGCTTGGGATCCAGCATTAAGGGAAAAAAGGCTCGGAGAAGGGATCTTGGGGTTTTGTTCCACCTGAAAAGCTTTCTGGAAAGTTGGAGGTTGAGTAGGTAGGTAGGAGTACCCTAAGCCCTCTTGATGCTTTATGTATTGCTTGCTCCATTGATGAAGCGATGCTGTCGTTATCGAGGTAGAGAGAGCCATCGTCTACTAGAAACGAGGATGCCAAACTCCCGCGATATATTTTTGAAGTTTCATAGTCTGGCGTCAGGCTGCCTGATAGCGTGGGGGTAAATACGAGCACAGCCTCGTGATACATGCCAGTCTCAGCCTCACCGGTGAGTTTTTACGAGGCGAAAGGTAATCATCTTGGCTGGGTACATTTTACCTTAGCTCAACCTTGGATGCTAAAAATTGAATGAAGAACAAACGTCTCACTTGTAAAGGTGGTTTTTTATGAAAAGGAGATTGTCATGTCGGCCCTTTTTCTCTCGAAGCTTCTCCCGCTTAGGCATAGCGGCAAGATCACGGCATCTTCGTCGGCGTCTGCTAGCACTGAAGCCGAAACGCCAGCCTGGCACCGCATCGGCGAAGCCCACCATCTTCTCAAGGAACTCGAGAACCTGTACTGGACTGGAGTCGAGCACGAGCTGGAATCTGTACTCCTTGCTCTACGAGCCTGGCAACGGCCCGAAAACAGCAAGGTTGAGCTTGAGGACGAGCAGGACAGCTTCATTCATGGCTTCGACACATTCATCGACCAGGTTAGTGAGGATAGTAGGCATTTCGCGGAGCATGTCGCTGCCCTCGAAAAGGACAACTATGCTGATGAGCCTCCCGATTATATTGAGGCCCTGGCCCGAAGCGTCCAAGAGGAGGCTACAGAACAAAGGGCCGTGAAGCTCAAACAGGAGATTCGGAGAGATGTCGAAGCAATTATTGAACACGAAACACAAGAGCCAATTATTAGGCGTCGGACCAAATCGTTGCTGCGGGCACTGGGGTTGCTGGATATCGAGAAAATGGTCGAGCATCGGCCACCACTCAATCGCCTATCGTTCTGGAAGAGACCTGCTATACCCCAATTGAAATTAGAAAAATTCTCTACAACGGGTATTCCAGTGCTGGTACCGAGCCGTTGCACGAATTGCGATATTATCATGCGAGGAAGCATGTATTACCGAACGGAGACGGGTACAAAAGACCAGATCTGCGAGCAGTGCTATCTCAAAGAATTCATGGGCAAACCCGGCTTCGTCAAGACATACAAGCATTGTATACTGAACGAGATCATCAATCCCCGAGTGAGTCGTAAAATCTGCATGTGCGACGAGGTCCCGCATCATGATTCTCAGGGCATGAGTTTGAGTCTATTTCCCGTAGATAAAGAGGCTGGACATCGCAAGAACGGCGCAGGAAAAGTAGAATGCGGTCTCCTTAAGCTTGGTGAGATCGTTGCCGAGGCCAAGTACGACGGCTTGCGGACCATCACGACGAGACCCAAGTCCAAAGGACGCGAAGACAAGAAGGAGAGATCGGCTCGTGTGGAGACTGTTCAAAGTCAGCAGAGCGGTCGCCGGCCTAAGACTGTTGAGAAGGAGAGTCAACACGGTCCTGATAGAGCGGCAGCCACTGGAACTGCAATTGCGCTTGAGGAGGCGGAGGCTGATGAGGATATCCCGTTTTTCCTGAAGGAGTTTGCGGAGCGCTATCCTTTTGGAAATGTGCATATCGCGCTTCGAATAGGCCCGATTCTGATTGAAAACGGTGTTAGAAAGTGAGTCCCTTTTATCTTCTCAAATTCCAAATTATAGCGGTACATCATAATACTGTACTTTTCTGTATCTACCATAGTTGAACCTGTGCGATATTACTCACTGCTAGTGTATACTAACGAACAGTAGCGACGAGGAGAAGGCTATGATCAGTCTCCGAAATCCCCCGGTACTTCATTCTGCTGCCTCTCTCGGCAAATCGAGGGCATTAGCTCTGTTTGATAACCCTACTCGTGAACTATGGTGTCAAGACAGACCACAGAACCCAAGACGATTCAAATCTATTTTGAAGCAAGTCGTTGGCACACCATTTACTGGAGTATTGGATCAGAATCTCGAGGAGCGCATCATTAGCTCCCTTCTCTCCGCCAGCAAATTTGCATTTGATGACCCCGGCCTGAAACGTGACAAGAAGAAGGAGTGGCTGAAGAAGCTCTTAGTTCCAACCATGAACGACTTGCAGAGTTTACTGCAGCCTTCGCTTGCCATCTACCTCGATAGTATCACGTCAAAATTGCTTAGTCCCTCGACCGAGCTAGCTTGGTCCATCAGTGACAATAACTGCCAGAACTTTGCCGATGCTATCATTTCCCTCAACACCTTCGGCTCCCTCATTGCGCCGCCATCGACTTCCAACATCCCGCTCTATCTTCTCAGCTTCGTCACCCGCCCAGCCGGTTACAACAAGCCTATCATCAAGTCCAAATTTGACGTTCCAAATGGACTCACAGAGGAATACCTGCTCCGCTTCCGCTACGGTCGCCACGATGATGCTGATATCATTGACACGCTCCAGGAATACTGGTATGACTGGGGCTGTTTTGGAAAACATCTATATCCCTATTCGGAACTGTTTGGTTGGGATTGCACTGAGGCATTCCGACGGTATCCTGTCACCTGCGGAGACTGCAATCTTTCCAAGCATGTATGGGCTTTCCCTTTCGACTCCTGGAACATCACCAGCCTTCACTTGACTCGTGATCGCTGGAACTACCCCCCTAGTAATGGGAAGACAGTCATGAGCGACAAAGACTGGATGAAGAACAGGCTGCTCGCTCTATGTGCTCAAGAAAAGCTATCTCTCGTCGCCGTTGCCATGACCCGGAACCCGAGCTTCCGCCAGCGTACAGAATGGCTGCACAAACAGGATAACCCAGCTCTAGACCGACTTAAACTCGGAGGTATCCATCGTGCACAGCCGTTCAGTCATTACTACGAGCAGGGCAAGTATCAACACTACTTCATTGCGTCCTGGGCACACTTGAAGCTCGAGGACCAGATTGCGGAGTACGAATTGCTGCGTGATGGTAGAGTGAAGCTACCGGATGTGAAGTATGTAAAGAACCTGTACAACGGGCAGAGTTTGAGCAGTATTCTAGCTATGGCGGGATTGGACTCTGCCACGGATGCAGGATTCAGTGGCGACGGCGGAGATGGTGGGAATGCTGGGGGAAATTGTGGAACGGGATGCGGGGCTGCTTCGGGCTGTGGGAGCTCTGGCTGTGGAGGTGGATGCGGAGGTGGTTGCGGAGGAGGATGTGGTGGTGGTGGTTGTGGTGGAGGCTAGAATGTCGAGACAGTGGATTGTGCTACCTTGTCAAGAGGTTCAAATAGGCTCTACGAAGCATTTTCGTATGCGTAAGGATAAATATAGGCTAGAAGGAGGACTAAACTACCATGGAAATTATCCATTAGGGTCGGTTCATTCAAATGATCACATGTGTCGAAGCACGTAGGTTCTGATTGAAATATCCACATAGATATAGTACAGTATTATTAATTATCGCTCAACGCTCATTACCTACCCCTCCAACTTCTCTATATATCCCGGGTGGCACGTCGCCCGACACTCGCTCCCACACTTCGTATCCACCCACCACCTGAGGCCCGTCCTCGGCAATAACTCCTTACACTTCGCACACGCCAGCGACTGCAGTGTCAGCCGATGGTATACCGACTTGTCCCTTCTCTCCCTCAGGGCTACCATTTTCTTATCTTTCAGCTTGTCGCAGTCTTGACAGACGTGTCGCACTTGTCTTGGTAGAAAACCTGGCGCACCGTTGTTTTTGTAGCAGTTACATGAATGTCTTTCTCTGCGAGGGCGTAAAAGAATCTCATGGAAGCATTTTGAGCATCGGGCCTCACAAAGGCGCATGTGCGAGGATGTCATGCTGTCTGCGGCGGTTCTGTACTTCAAACAGTCCTGCGAGGGTGTTAGCTTTAGGTGGACCAGACAGGAGAGAGAAGTCGACTTACTCCACACACTTGTACGCCGCATGTCCAGCAGTTAGACTTCTCATTACCTCTACAGCTGTGAAATCGGAGCTGACGGTCCTCTGCACTGTCTTCTAGGCCCGGGAACAATATGGCCCGTACTCTTTTTGATACTAAGCTCAGGTTGACAAGATCCACATAATGTACTTTCGCTGCAATCAGCTGCAGTGCATCATAAGGCAGTTCTGTAAGTAGCATCTGTGCCAGCTTCTCATCAGATGCATTCGACCTGTGCAAATACCGGGGAAGGTGAATCTCCATAGGATTGACTTTCGACGCGGCGAAAGAGCTTTTGTACCGAGTCCACCTTCCAGCCGATCTAAACGAATACCGTATGTTGCCTTGCATATTCTCCGGCAACCATCTAAAGATGAGAGCAAGAGATTTCTGCAGAAGTTCCCACACGAAAACTAGTGGAAAACCGAGCCAGGCCAACATTCTTCTGATTAGAGGTCGGTCCTGTCTTCTTCTCGAAGAGTATCCATAGCCATCGTAGTCATCCTTGAATAGTGTCCCGGCGAAGAGATTAAAGAATGCGGAGATGAAGTAGAGAATTCTAAAAACAGTTAGCGCGTCACTCTTGAACCAGGAAGATTGAAGGATTATTACGTGATGATGAGCGCGATGTACCACTTCGCGAGAAATCTCTGGCAAATAGATTCCCCTAATCCGGTATCCGTCATATTGAACGTTCCAGCGCGGTCGAAAAAGAGCAGATGCGGATCGGCCGTGGCGTTGGCATGGACCGAAGCACATTGCGGACGGGTGAAGCCGACAAAGGTAGACTCAATGTACAGCGCATACGTCAAGCACGACACGATAGCCGCATCTACGAGGCCATAGAAGAACAGTGTTTTGTTTGAAGCGTCAATAGTCGGTATCCACAAGAAAAAGTTCCAAACGCACACAACGATCACCTTCATGGATGTTAGCATTCTAGTAATTAAAGCCTTGATACATAAGCTTACCCCCGGACCCGAGAATCCTTCCGCAGTGAGGATCATATGCTTATTGTATGGAGGTTCTAGGAGGACCTGAGCATGCTTCTTAACGTATACATAATTCGCGATGCCGAAGATAGCCAGGACAAATAAGGGTAGGTGGCAGATGAATCGCACAGCAGCAGAAACCGCACCACGCCCCATAGCTCCGTTCTCAGATGAATGGTATAATATTTTTATGACGAAAGGGACTGTATTGCACCTTCTCAGGGTGCGCGGGCATCCTGGCGCTTTAAGGACGTGGAACTGGGCGGAGCTGCCCTTTCGTGTTCGATGTCTGCGTTCCGGTGAGGCTGAACACCGCCACACAATAGTGCTAGAGCAGTTTGGCAAGGTTAGACGAGGCACCAGGGTTTTAATTGGATATCTCTAATACTGCGTTAGCGTGCATCTATTTCGTGATAACCCTGGCGCTTGTTCGTGTTTCTCAAGCACTTACTGTAAAACAGCATGGAGTTCTGGTTGAAGGTTCAATAGCACTCTTCAACAGTAAGTCCCTGTGACTGATACATGGGTGCGCTGTAGAATCGGAACAGCCTTCTCCTTCTTTTCTGCTCTAAGTTATGTAATACAGCAACCTCTCCTTTAACATCGCCCCCATATCTTCTATCCGATGTATCAAAAAAATTAAGTTTCAATGCTACAACTCAAACCCCCCTTATTTTACTCTCCTTACCCCCCTCCATCCTGGAACTATCTTTGCTACTTCAATATACCCGTACGCGCCCCATGTGAAGGCCAAATCTCACCCGCCAAACTCTTCATTCGAATTTCTCTACCTAAATACCCCAACCCCAAACACAATCCCCTCTCTTAACGTTCTTCACTTCTAAAACAATCTGTAAAGATCCAAACGCTTAGTTTGCGCAGCCCTGTTGTGGTCGTTCCCATGGCAGTACCTGGTTGACCTTTCCTCCAATCTACGCTACGAACCACTCGTCCCATATCAAATCCGGTTTTATAAACTGGACCCAAAACCCGCCATTGTCCTCCATGTCTTTAATATTGGCAGCCGCGAGCCGGGATCTATGTGTTGGCCAGCCAGTTTCCTGATCAATTTCACTTTCTTCAATCTCGATGATGCGCCTTCCTACCATTGCATGCAGCTTAGCGTCCCAGAGGGCCTCTCGTGGCGGGTTTCTTTCAAGGAGAGAGACCGCTTCACGCCGAGTGGCAGGGCAGCGACATCGGGTAGCGACGAAAAACTGAATATGAAAGAATTGTCAGCAAATACTCTAATGATATAGGAAAGGGGAAGTACGACTCGTTTGATATGTCAAAGCTAATTGAGCACGTCGTGCTATCTGTACTTCCATTTCACTTACCAGTGAAGGGATCAATGAGATCTCGAAAGAGAAGTGCGCAGCTGCTTGTTTGGAACCACTGGTAGGCGATGAGTTGGATGAAGACGAGGAAGGTGTGGCTTGTGATATCGATGGAGAGGAGATAGGCAAGTTCATCGAGTCGATCACGATCTTGGCATGATGGTTTACAGCTTGGAAACTGGAGATATGCGCATCTAAGAAGGATCCACCAAAGGCTTGGTTTATATCGGTCGCGCCCGCCAAGGCCATGTACGTAGCATAGTACGATACTTTGAGCGAGCTCGCTACAACACTGTCTTCGCTGGACAAATTTCCCTCGCGCTCGAGCATTTGTAAGTCCCAAAACCAGGAGTCGTGACAGCGAAGGAGATGCTCTCGATCATGCAAGTCTCCAGTTGTAGGTTTGTTTCCCACATTGAGCGTCCGAAACAGTATTGATACTACAAGAATAGTAGCATTCCGTAGGTCGTAAAGGGCGGACTGGGCATCCAAGACACTCACAAAAGACCGTCCTTGGAGGGTCTGCGGATCTGGGCAGAAGCCTTTGAGGCGCGGCTCGAATGGGGCGCCCATCAGTAGAGCTGCGGATATAGCTCGTGTGAACATTGGAACAAGGTTATCCGCAATCAAACTTGGACCATCGACCTTTGTCGAGATCACAACAGAAGTTGATGAAGACTCCGAAGACTCCGACGATGTCGGACTACTCTGCAAAGAATCCCGGATTCTCTGTTGCCACTCGGCGATGATTTTGAGTCCACTGTGAAGGTGCGCAAATGCGGCACGATAATCACCTCTTAAGTGTTCGATGCAGATGAAAAGTAAACAAGAGACGAGCGCAATCTCGGGGGAGTACGAAGATTGGGCCATGCGATCGACAAGACATCGCACAGCCTTGTTGTAGTGCAGAAGTAAAGTCTTACGGTTATCGGTCGGGGAGTCAGAGCGAGCATGCTTCAAATTGCCTGGTTCGCTCTTAGCAAGATAGCCCAACGCAATCACAGCATGCCGGACGGAAGACTCCCGGTGGGCCATCTGAAGAACTGTGCGAGACCAAAACTCGTGATCATAGTTGCTGGCAAGTGTAGGGCCGGCGCAGTGGTGGTAAAACTCCAAGTAGAGAACACTATCACCAAACTCCGATAGTACTGGAATGGTACCTTGCAAAGTGGGTGGTTGACTGGGGATGATAGCTTGGGAGTTTGAGCTGGCAAGTTGCGGGTAGCCGTCGCATTGGCGTCCTGTGCTCGTACATCTACCAAAGTCAGAAGAGCCTTTAGTCCGCAAAGATCATGCATACCTCACGCAATCAGGTTTCTTTTCATCGCACTTAACCCGCCGGATCCTATGGTAGGCTCGTTAATTTGACATGTACCTTGCGATTACCGTACTGCATCCACCTACTTGCATGTTCGACATCCAGTCTTCACCTTGGCGCTATTCCTACCCGTCTTTTTCCGGTCAGGAAGTTCGAGAACAGCATTGCTGGCTGCCATCTCTGAAGTACGGTCGGATAACCGAATGACGAGTCCTAGAGATTGACTTTCATATCATGCAGAGACAAGGTGAGACTTGAGAAAGGGGAATTGAGCGTAACCCGTCTGGGGAAAGCGTAGTTTCAGCATCACGTGCTTTTCCGAGCAAACCAATCAGATCTCTTGATTCTGTGAGGCGAATGAAACATGCCTTTATCAAACTTCTTCCCAACTGCGGATTTTATCGAGGCCGTATACTAAAGAGAATCTGTCATGGCAATAGCTGTATTGGGGGGTTTTTTCTTCTCAAAATTCCGACAGGGTTGATACAAAGCATCAGGTCGATACAAAGCGTCAAGTCGAGCGAAAAGGACGATGCAACTCCCAAATATCTTTCATCTGCCAACATTCGCCTTACACAGCAAGTATGTATTAGGTCTCAGAACTCATCACCACCTTATACCACGGCATCCTGGTTAAGAATCACGGATCCAGAAAACAGGGCTGACTTTTGCCAACGCTAGATGTGACGGAGTGTCACACTACAATAACTCAACTACGCCGCGTCCCTTAACAACCACTGACTGTCAGCATTCAACCCAGCAAAGTGTAATACATCTCTCGAAGCCCCAGGGGTATTCGGTTAATCCGTTTCGTCACCAAGTGCCCTAGAACACCACTCTCTGGAAGCCCCAGCTTCCTGAAGCGCTTGTTTCATACTCTGCAGACTCTTTGGATCGATCCCCAAAATACGGATTGTCCTTCGAAACAATAGGAGTACTGATATTGGGTGTTTCTGAATTTTTTTGATGTGAAGTACCATAGCTCTTACATATTCCTTCGCATCTTCCTATAATAAGATCAGGACTTGACCTATCGAACCTCCGCCCGCTTTTCATCCATTCGTTTCCAGCCATCGACATCATGGTGGGAACCGTATACACTCTTCGGATTCTTCCAATGTCCGTCTCGCGGCGTATTGGTGGATTCTACCTTGAATAATAATTTTAATGATGTTCATGAAAGGTACGAAGGGGCAGAGGCAAGACATAGCGAGCACTTGGCCAACATCGCGTCCAATTCTGGTAGCAGCTTCCATACCGATTTTCAACATTCTCATCGATCCAATCTCTTCAGCATTTCTCAATATTTTCACCCAGTTGTCGTGATCATGTCACTAAAGGGTCTCTTAGAAATGAGAGTATAAGGCACGGCTTGAAGGAGTCGATTGAGGAAGTTGCTTATGTTCATGTCAGAATTTCTGAGTAGGTTTGTGGTATCTAATTTGGATGCGATCATGAGGATGAGTCTATGGTGAGTTTCCATTCCTTATAGTCCATATCCCATGATCGAGGGGACGATAAACAGCTAGCTAGCCAACGACAACACAGTCTCGAACTGCTAGGTGCAGCTCTCTCCTCATTCTTGACTTTCTTCCACACCACCTGCTAGCTATACCTCCAGCATCTCAGTATCTCCCGCCGCTCTTCTCGCACCGTGAAGGCCGTCAACGCCTCCCAACCCAGTCTCAGGACTGTTCAACTTTCACCACGTCGGTTTCAAGCCCGAGTGCATTAAGTCCGGGTTCTGGAACATTTAGGATCCTGCAGCGCTGCTTGTCTGAGTGTTCGGAGGGCATAAGCTAGGATCGAAAGGCGATAGGTATGAGCCTCATTGGTATGAATTGGGGACGGCAGGTGCGCAGTCTCAGGAGGAAGGGATTAGAGGAGATGGATATTACGATAGAGTTTGTCAAGGCTAGAGGGTCAACGGGTTGTTCGTTCTTGGGTGAGAAGCTGAATTAGTATAAGTACATATGACAATATTATACTACTGCGCATCGCGGCAAGTGGAGGTTGGTCACTTGCTTGCATAGCAATCGAATCGAGATATTTGGTTCTGTATGAGAGAGGTACTCGCGGTGAACTTCGAGCCCCATCATATTACTCCAATTTGTCACCTTAGTCCGCCTCATATCCTCCTCCTCTTGTGACTATTCTGCTGCTCCTCTACCTTCTCCTCTACAGCACCATCTTTCCTCTTCAGCCTCTCGTCGAAACCCTCGAATCCTGACGATGCCCTCAGCTTTTTTGGACTTCTGCCTCTGTCCAATAATGACTCTCCCTCGAATGGTGCATCTTCCTCTTTCACTCTTTTGTCCGCTTGAGGCGGCTCAATCGCATGGTATTTCCGTTTTTGAGATGTGCTAGGTGTATCCATCAACCGCCGTAACCGACTCTCTTGTAAGCGCCTATTCACTTCTTCCGTGACATCGACGTGCTGGGGTACGTAACCGAGCTCGAGTCTTGTTCGTTTTGGTGTTGGTGTGGGCGGTTGGGCAGGAGACGAAGGCGCAGGCGTTTCCCTGGGCGTGAACGAATTGGGAGCCTGCATCGAGTTCGAATTTGAGGATCGGGTTTGTGATTTCAAGCCTTCTAGACTGAGTCTCTTGTTTGCCTATGCAATGATCAGCTCTGTATTGAGCTTGAGCTTGCGATCGCCAGGTTCAAGGGTAACTATACCTTTCTCGATCCCAACCCCTCACGCTCAATCTGCTCTCTAAATCTTTGCATGTCATCTTGCAGCCTGCCTGATTTGTTTCGCAATGATAACAGATCGGAAGCCAGCCAGTCAGGCGCATTGTGGTCTGTCGCATCGAGTGCGGAGTTGAGGAAGGTGAGCTGTGAGCGCAGGTTTGCGATATGCTTATCGAAATCCTAGAAGAGAGTCGTTAGGTCATTAAGAGATGATTGGATGCTGGTATAGCTCACTTCGAGCGAAAGTGTTGACATGGTGGATGATGAGATGAAGTTCGTTGAAGTTGCGGAGAAATTGGAGGTTCGGGGAAGGATGATCTGCAGGGGTCTAGAAGTGGTTTTCGGAAGCTTTCCGAAGACGTGGTTCCGACGTATTTAGCTTATGAAGTCACAGCAGTTGTTTGGTCTGTAATCTGTGAGAATACCTTGGATGTCAAGATTCAATATCAATCAATATGTTGAGATTATTACAGAGGTGACAATGAGCTAGAGTCCGATCCATCCTCTAACCCGGTCCATGAGCTCCATTGAATTTGTGGCGACTCTATTACACCTCGCAACTTTCCACGCAGTAGCCGTGCGGTGTTCAAGATTTGAGTGATTGATCCAGAGCTCTGGACTAGCGGTGAAGTTTGTCTTCGTGGATATAAGCTTCACCCTGCGACTTTACGTTAAGGTACAGTTAGCGCCCTGTTCCCCAGCTTGAATGCTCTGCGATTCTTGAGCGCCTAAATCTTCTGCCTCTCCCAAGGTTGTCTGTAGCCAGGACTTGGATGCAAACAGACAACGTGACTAACTACTGCACAATGTGGTGTTTATTAGGCTAGGGAGAACATCCTTCATCCTTCTTCATCACCAAAGGTGAGCTTGACTGGCTTTGACTTCTTCCTGGGCTTCTTGATGACCTTTGTCTCCGCTGATTTCGCAGTCGTATCATCTTCTTTCTCTTCTCCGATGACCTTGGCAACTTTCCGCTTCTTCAACGCTTTTCCGACCTCGGTGATGTTGTCCTTGGTTTGCTTCTCAGGTCCAGTCGTAGATTCCTGAGCAGCAGTCTCGTCGGTGACAGCATTGTCCCCCTTGGCATCATCACCAGCTACCATTGCTTCATACTCCGCTTTTGATAAAGACTGGTTGGTGTCTTCCAAGACGTATGTTGGGGCGTCATCCTCATCATCGTTCTTCAACTTCTTGTTGCGTGCTACGGGCTGCTCATGTCGTCCTGAGCCATCGCCAGCCAGTTCTCCTCGCATCCGCCGTAGAAAGGCAGGCTGTGAATCATCTGCGTACTGTTAGACCTACACTTTAGACTGCAATTTAGTTGGCTGATGCATTGGCTCCTAGCTGAGCTTGCTGATGTGCCCTCCGGACTGCTCGCTCCGCGCATTCTGTATGTGCAAGCAACTGTTGACTTACCATAATGAAGGTCCTTCGCTTTAAAGCTCATCTTCAATAGGGGCGTCCGTTACGTGGAGTAGCGGAGAAGAATTGCCGGAATACAACCACAAGCGCGAACAAATACCTCGACGTCAGTCAGCGGTAGTGTTCATGCTGTGGCCGGCAAGGCTGATAGTCTCGGGCATGCCTGCGGGCAGTAGCGGGAGATCGTGCATCTCACTTTAATCTCTTGGCACTTAAACCTCCGCTCATACGCAATCTACATGCAAGTCTCCTGAACGTCGTCGACGGCGATTGCAACCATGACCGATGCGCGCCCTCTTATCTAAGGCCCGGCGAGGAGACACGGCTTAATCCCTTTCGCGTGCTTCATTCTGTATCGCGTGCCCCCTGGTCGACCGGACCTCCCCTGTTTGTACACACCTTCGGCCGCTTTTGCTAGCTTGAACACATCGACAAAAAGACACGCATTCGCATCCCCCCTCTCACAACAACACCACGCCCAGCAGACCAGACCTCCTACTCTCTCCATTCGCCGACCAACTGGACAAAATAGCAGCACCACGACCTGACTCTCTCTGCACCCTTGACTGAGTTCTCTACCTACTGGCTGAATCTCGAGCGCGTGCCGCCCCACCCTCATATCGCACCGGACTTGCTCCCCGAACCTCGACCTCTATACTGTACGAACGCTTGCTCACGATTGCATTGGGGAGGTGCGGAATTGCCCCGGGGCCGCAAAGTTCGCTTGACGCGCCGTCAACACTTTCGCAGCGATGGAGCTTGTACAAAATATCGTCAGGAGGCTCCCGTCCTCGCAAGCCAGTTTGGAGAAGCTCGACGACCTATCGCGCCGTGTAGAGACCGTGTCCCCCCGGTTAGCTTTCTTTCGCCGGCGCATACGACTGAAGGGGAACTCGTCCATCTCCATACCGCTGGGCCTTGTCTTACTGTTCCCATGCATCGTCATAATATTAATCCTAATCCTCTTTGTGCGGCATCCCAACTCAGATGGGATCATGATGCCTACGGGAACACCTCCGTCGATACGGTGAGTGCCGGCATTCAAATCCGACTGCCGCAATTCTGGCCACTAACAACTTCCAGGAAAATAAGCGAAAAGTACGACAAACCTTTCGTAACAGGCTGTCTCGAACCTCAGGTCGGCGGACCCCGAGCTAATGCAGCTTTCGTGGTACTGGCGCGGAATAAGGAACTGGATGGTGTTCTCCAATCCATAAAATCGATCGAGCGGCATTTCAATCGTTGGTTCAACTATCCTTACGTCTTCCTCAATGACGGAGACTTCAATTCGACATTCAAGGAAGCGGTGCTGAACCACACAAGCAGCAAGGTCGAATGGGGAAAAATCAGTCCAGAGGAGTGGGGTTTCCCTGATTGGGTGGATCCCGCTGTGGCAAAAGAGGGTATTCAGAAACAAGGTGACGCGGCTATCATGTATGGTGGAATGGAGAGTTATCACCACATGTGCCGTTTCTACTCTGGGTAAGCTCGCATCAAAATATATGATGTAGTTCATTACTGACATTGTTCTCAGCTTCTTCTACAAGCATGAGCTTCTGCAAAAGTACGAGTGGTATTGGCGGCTAGAGCCGGAGATCAAGTACTTCTGCGACATCACATAGTACGGATTCCCTCACGAATTTTACTCAGGACGAGCACTGACCTTTACCAGCGACCCCTTCCAGCACATGATTCGAAACAACAAGACGTACGGTTTCACCATCGCCGTGAAAGAGCTTAGAGAAACAGTACCAAACATCTTCCGATATGCGTCTGCCTACAAAAGGATGAACAACTTAACCTCTAAGGGCTTATGGGAGATGTTCGTTGAGAAGCCCGAAGAAAAGGAGGAAGACGAAAAGAAGATGAAACTTCCAAAGAAGGACCCCAAGTACAAGAAGCCCCTACCAGAGGAGATACTGAATTCTGAGCCTGGAACTGGCGCCCTGCCCGACATCGACCCCGAGGAAATGGAGGGCGAATCCTATAACATGTGCCATTTTTGGAGCAACTTCGAGATTGCCAGGCTCGATTTTTTCCGGAGCAAGGAGTATAACGACTTTTTCGAGTTGATGGACCGCAGTGGTGGATTCTGGATGGAAAGGGTAAGTTTAGTCATGGCACAGCATGGACGAAGGCTAACATGACACAGTGGGGAGATGCACCAATCCATTCGCTCGCCGCTGGAGCACTATTAAGCCCCAGCGACATTCACTACTTCCGCGACTTTGGCTACCGACACACCACCATCCAGCATTGCCCAGCCAACGCACCAGCGGGACGCCAGCTTGCCCGGATTCCCTACCTAGAAAAGACAACGGAAGACGAAAAGAAGCGCATTGAGGAAGACGAGTACTGGGCGACGCCGGACCCCCCAAAAGAGAACGGCGTAGGGTGCAGATGCAGATGCGACACCGACATTGTCGATGTAGAAGGCAAGTCAGGCAGTTGTCTTGCGGAATGGGTCGACGTTGCCGGCGGTTGGGCATCGCCGGGCCCGCCTGTATTATGAAAGAAGTAAACTGCATTTCCGGGAGAACAGCATTTTCTTTACTGCTCGATAATACCTGCGAATATAGACTTGTGCTAGCGCTAGTTTCTACGGCTTGCTTGCTTTTTGGGGGCGAGGGCGCAACATCTGGGGCGGAACCTTGGAAGACTTCGGGGCGTTGTTGGGCGTTATGCAAGTAGCACGTGCACTGTGTGCATATTGAAGGACCGGGCTCTGTACGTCTACGAATAGCAATACCAGTATCAGGTTAACAGCACGCAAAGCGTCGTGTGCAACTCATCCTGCCTTGGTCTACACAGCCTACTCCGTATTGCCAGCTGCGAGTGCACATTTTGGCATCGAGCGTACAGGTCTCTCCGCCAGATACCGTGGGGTTTGGCCAGGCTTGAGGGATGCTCTTGCTTTGTAGTCAGGATTGCTGGACCATCCGTATCGGGCACAGGTTGTTACGTGTAATCAGGTGCGTGTTTCCACATGTGACTGATTGGGAGTCCGCGCCAAGAAACGATACGTAGTGGGCCGCCGCGGGGTTCAACCTGAGGTGCCATGCATGATGCTCCCCTCCATCCCAACGCGGCCAAACACTCTTTACGTTGTACAGTCACCACTGCACGCTTCATCTTTCTCTTCCCTAGGCCAGAGTGCGGTCGGTCGATATTTGCACACCAGTGCTCCTGTTTACCGCGAAATCACGCGACTTGAGTCTGTGCTGGCCAACGCCCCGCTATCTCCAGCACCCCCGCGTAAGGCTTCCGTCCGTGTATGGTTGTTAGGCTGCCTTGCACCAGCTACGTTTCGACAGTTCCGGCCCTGTCCACCTTCGTCACTCTCCTCACACTTCATCCACGTACCACGTCCTCTCTCGGCACGCACTCCTTTCATGCTCCCTTACTGACATGACCTCTCCCAGCGCTGAGTCTTCTCAGGAACTCAGATACCCCCCGATTCGGGTCAACCGCTCTCTGGCGAGTCTCGACCTCAACACTCTGATCATGAGATCCAACCCTCGACAGCCTGAGGAGGCACGCAGTTCCCTCTCCCTCGAAGACAGCGCCTACGAGGTTCTCGGCGAAAGTGTCTTTGAAACCTCGGACGATGAGGGTCACACCGAGTCGTTGGCATCGGAGGGTGGCGTCACTCCCGACGACGTCTCAAGCATCTCCGACAGCGATGAGTTCGACGATGACTACATGGATGATGCCTCACAGCACTTCCCCCCTCTGCACGCCGACACAACAGACGACCCTCTAGATGCCCACCACGTCACAAGCCCAGGTGATAGCACATTCACAGAGTTGGCTGACAAGGAAATGAGCGAGAGCTCTCATCTTAGATTGGAAGAGACCGTTGTGACTGAGGTTGATGACGTGGATGCCTGTGGACTCATCAAAGAGTTTGATCAGACCAGCGGACTGCCCGATGTTCTCCAACCATACGGATGTCCGGAGGTCAGGCTCACGGTCCGAATGGCCCTGTCCCAGCACTTCATGTCCGTCTCTGGATCATACAGGCTTCTCTATGTTGGAGAGCTCCCAAACTGGGCAGAGAAGGACATCAGTCGCCAAATCGGCACTGCACTTGACGCTCCTCCAAGCTCATCGAGGTTTAACATTGTACGAGGTCAACTCGAACCCTCCGGCCCTGCACTTGACGTAGACCACTGTACAGCCCTCAAAATACAGGAAAAGGCCGGCAAACCTGCTCGAGCGTTGCTGACATTGGATGACGGGACACAGCTTACGTTAGGTCCAGGAAAGGCTACTCAAACTCGGGGCAAAGCACCACTTCCTGACCTAGTGATCTTCTACCACGGGACCTCGGTGCCATCCAATTCAGGCCCAGTCACAGAATCTGAAAAGTTCAATCTTGTCCGCAGTGCTTTCAGACGACAGCATATACCAAGTTTGGATGTAGCACTGGCCCGGCCCTTTGGCCAATGTCCTGAAGCATTTACCTTTGACACGAACAGCTTGCGATTATGCGTTGAGGGTCGGAAGTTACAAGACTCTGACTATGAGGTTCAAGAGACTCTTCCGATTGACATCTATGACTTTATCAAGATCGAGCCCTCGCAATTGAACCGGCACCTGGCATGTATCAAATCACACGCACTTATGAACACTTCGCCGCTCTCGAATGGCGAAGAACGTAGCTGGCACGTCCGCAATACTCTCCAAAACATCAAGAAGAGTGTCACTCGTCTAAACACATGGGAATGGCTGACTCAAAGAAAATTGTGGATGACAGTCCTTACTTTGACTGCGATGGTGCTGGTTGGCTTAAGAACCTCAGTTTTCCTACCAACTCTCCAATACAGTGTATCCCCGTTGGACATTCCATCATCAATCCCTTCATCCATCTCTTTGTCTACCTCAATCGCTTCCTCTATCACGGCTGCACCTCTTCCAGTATCCTCGCCTCCTCCCCCTTCCGTCAGATCCACTCCTCAAGACCTTACGATTGTGGCGCCAGGGGCTCAAACCAAGAGTCGGCAGGAAAAGGCCCAACAAGAGAAAGCTGGTGGTTTCGATGTACGAGTTACTGGAGACTATCAATTCGTTCTCCAACATCCCAAGCAGTTTACGAATGGGAGACGGAAACCTCAGTTCCATATCGAAGTCACTCGTGATTCGAAGGATGTCCCAGTTCGATACAACTCAACATCTGGGTCCACCATTGTGGACCTCGAACACGAATATCCACCAGGACTGTTCAATGTGAGCATTGTGGCACGATCAAAGCCACTTTTGCAACAATCATTCGAAATCAAACTAGGGTCCAACAAGTCTACTCTCGCATACCTCAAGGACAATGTTGATCGACTTTCTCAAACAGTTAAGCAAGACTTGGCCCTCGCACAATCCAATCTACGAAACATTACTACCGCTGTCACGAAGAGCCTTCAAGCAGGGATAATCCGATTTGAAGACGGGGCCGCGGCCGCGTTCGATCAAACACGGTACTGGAGCAAGCAGGTTCAAGACTCCACACAAAGTGTTGCGGGGCATTTGCAGGAAGCTAAAAAGAAAGCGGCACATCAACTGAACGCGGGAACTGATGTTACCAAGGATCTCTCAAAGACGGTCCGGCGGAGCGTACAGGATTGCACTTCTCGCGCTACAAATCTAGCCCATGCTGTGCAAGATACGATGCCAAATCTTTGGAAGCTCAGTCATCCCGTGAGGACATCTGCTACTCTGCTCAAGGCTCGACGCAATGCTCTCCGACTTCAGGCCAAGTTGCAGAGGAAGATTAAGAAGAAGGAGACGGTGGCAGGTTCACTTGTGAAGAAGACTTGCAAAACGGGCAAAACGAGCAAAGCGGGCAAGAGCTGCAGGAAGTCCCAGCAATCAAGAGTGAAGAGCAAATAAGGTTTTCCCTGGGGAAGCTCGATCTAGGGCATGGGAAGGCGTTCTGCGTTTGCTTTTCAGTGGGTCGGAGGAGGTGCATGGAGTCTGAATTGCACATGGTAAATATACATTGGATATCAAGGGATTGTCCTATGAAGGACGAGGGCACTGGGAGACCCGTATCAACGGCTATATCACAAAGACTTTGGGTTGTATTTCGTAGTCTGACAGAATAAATATCCACCTTTTCGCTTGTTCCTGTATCTCTCTACTGTTAGACTTTGCCCTGTCAAATAGAGTGGGTTGTTAGGCAGGCGCGACACTAATCCAAGAGCGGCCTAGACCCCAACTTTCTTTGGAGGGGCTCTTGCCCGCCCGAACACCACAAAAACTCCCACCGTACTTCGCACTTCGTACTCAAACCACCCACGCCTACGAACCCTACACCAAATCTTTACCTCAAACACCTCCATATCGCTACTTAGAACTGCGCCTTCTTGGATCTGCAATTATGGCCGACCTCCCCCCACCCAAGCCTGACCCCACCGCTGAGCAGGCCACCGCTCCTGGCGCGACCAAGGTCCCCGAAGAGTCCGCGACCGCAACGGTCACGAGCGAGGCTACACAAGAGAAGCCTGCCGTAGCAGCAGCATCATCAGTTGCCGAGACTGTCACCAGCGCAGCGACCACGGCCACTTCTGCAGTGAAGGACGGTATGTTCTCGATGTTCGGTGGCGGCCCAAAGAAGGAGAAGCGGGAGGAGGTCGACGATGTCGATGAGCCATCAGGTGGCTCAAAAGGCAAAGCTGCGGAGGTGCGTCGTTTTCCCTCTCTTTAGACGCTGAAAGCTAATATTATGTAGGAAGACAACCCCGAGAACGAGGAGCCCAATGTCGACTTCGCCCCCGTTGTCCACCTCACCGAGAAAGTGGATACAAAGACCAACGAGGAGCTCGAGGAGCAGACCTTCAAGATGCGCGCCAAACTATTCAAGTTCGATAGAGAGTCGCGGGAGTGGAAGGAGCGGGGTACTGGCGATGTCCGGTTACTGAAGCACAAGGAGAACGGCAAGACTCGTCTGGTTATGCGACGGGACAAGACCCTCAAGGTCTGCGCCAACCACTACGGTATGATATTGTTGAACAGGAGAGTGTTTGTTTGGGCTATACTAAGTTGTGTGCAGTGGTTCCCGACATGAAGCTCTCGCCCAATGTGGGTAGTGATCGCAGTTGGGTTTGGAACGCGGCCGCCGACGTCAGTGAGGGCGAGCCTGAAGCTCAGACGCTTGCCATTCGTTTTGCCAACAGCGAGAGTAAGTGCTCTTGAATACTATAATATTTGGCATGCGCTAACACAAATTACTCACAGATGCCAACGGCTTCAAGGAGGCCTTCATCAAGGCCCAGCAGGAGAACGAGGCACTCTTCAAGACAACCCCAGAGTAAGCGGAATAGTGGCGTAGGAAAGATAGGGGAAAGGGATGCAGGGAAGGATAACAAGGATGGAAATTCTGGAAAGGCACCATAGCACGGCGGTAGGGATTCCCCATATGCACATACTAGATAGTTATGAAACTCGCCTGGCTGAAATGCCAACGGCTTCCCCTAAAATACTTGCAAACATGAACAATTGTGATGCTAAGTCTGGCGTTGTGCAGCATACATCCTTAAGGCCGCCACTGCTGCTACTATATTTTTCCCTTCGAATAGAGTGAGAACACAACAGCCTCCACTTTGAATTATACGGCACCTCTGCATTTTACTTGCTTGATCCCTGATTTCTACAACCTTTATTTTACATTACTTTACTTTACTTCGCTTTATCGTCGCCTCGCGCCAAGCTTTGGGCAAGCTGCAGGGCTATTTTACTCCCGCTTGCCTGCACATCCCCGCGCCGCGACAAGCCAACTTCAAAGCTCCGACCAGCCACCACAACCACCTCTACAAACGCGCCTGTCCCCGCGCGTCCTTCAACCCACAACCATACCCTATACAGCCCACTGCATTCTCTAGCCCACCATGCCGGACGTGAGTTGCGCGACTGTTACAAAAGAGGGGCTAGATACTAACCTTTGCGCAGATCAAGAGACAGGTGAAGCTCATCACCGTGCAGCGGATCAGGTACGCACTCCAATCTCTCGCCCACACACACATTGCGCGCCTCTCTCATCACGCGCGACACTTCGCGCCTCCTCGGTTCCATTTGCGTAAAGGGTAGGAACACGAATTGCTAACGATTGGTGACAGTGGCGAGCCCTCCCAGGTCGAAGGCTACCCCATGCGAGCATGGAGCATCGAGATCTTCCTCTTGGACGAGAACGGCCAGGAGGTCACAGCCAACTGCTTCGAGAAGGCGACGTATAATCTGCATCCGAGTTTCGAGAAGAATAAACAAGGTACGCTACAGCACGAGATATGGGGAGCAGTGCCCGGTGGGGGATACCGCACGGCAAGAGACAATGCTCTTTTCTGTTCTCTGCGTGAGGCAAGGCAGATTGTTGCAAATCTAGGCGAGAGAGCATTCCGTGGTCGGATCTGCGCACACCATACGGTATCCTGAGGGGGCGTTCTTGGGGGAGTACATTTGAAAGGGCAAGCTGACAAATGCAACAGTGATCAAGAAGCCTCCATTCCGAATTGAAGAGAAGGGCTGGGGAGAGTTCGAAATGTCGATCGTGCTCACGGGCATGCACAAGGGCGGTGAGCACACACTCGAGCACGACCTCAACTTCCAGCAGGAGCGGTATGAGGCCGTCCACCCCATCACTTTCAGGAATCCGAAAGCGGACCTTGTAGCTTTGCTCGCACAAAGTGGCCCGACCGGCGACTCAAACGGCGTGAGGGGCAAGGCGGATGCGGCGAAGAAGAAGGGTAGGAGCAGGGACAAGAACGTGGATATGGAGAAGTTGGCGGATGGGCTGCAGAAGCTGGGCGAGGATGATCTGCTGCAGGTCGTTACAATGGTGCATGACAATAAGAGTCAGGAGACATACACCAAGAATGATGTGGAGAGTAAGTGGAAGAAGATCGATGCGGTGTGAACAGATGGACTAACACATTACAGATGGCGAGTTCCACGTCGATCTCTACACGCTCCCCGACTCGCTGGTCAAGATGCTATGGGACTTCACTGCTACTAAGACCGAGCTATAGGAGGCCGTTCCTCTAGTACTCGTCTCACCCACTCGACACTCAACATCGGTTCCTGCAGGGTATTAGCCCTAAGAGGCATAGACCCATATTCATGCAGCAACTCTACGCCAGTCCTAACTGCTCTCATGCGCTTCGATTTCCTCGGAGGCTTCAGGCGCACCCATAATTCACTCCAGTCGAATTCCCCTTTTTGTTTGAATTTTGATATCTTAGAGAAATGAGAGAACTTTCCAGTCTCTGTTCCCCATTCTCACTCTTATCGGATGCGAATCATCTTCTGCGGTCATTTGTCTATTTCTTTCAAAGCCATGGAGTTTGGGCAAAAGCTGGGTAGGTTTGATTGGATCGGGCGACATGAGCTGTATATGGACATGGCTCGTGTCTCGGGAAGTTAGGGTGAGGGTGTTTTGTAGTTTGATAAGGCACTTGAATCGAAGGCATATCAAGTTTTGAACTCTTTCCACAATACTGCGTTCCATTGTGTTCTCGTTCATGCATGGAATGAATCTTGGGCCTGAGGAGATCGCTCCGAGCGGATCGGGCCGCACTTGGTTTCCCAAGATTTGTTCACTTGGACTTCGCGCTAGTGCTTGTGGTGGTTCACTAGTCCTAACCTCTAATCCCTTCAATGTTCGCAACCTCTACAGATGCCCTTCGAATATTCGACTGCGTGGTAGCTGACAATAGTGTATTCGTGGTCTATCTCGTCCTCGATACGACAATGTGCAAGAGTCCCATTAAATTACTCATACCTTCACCTGTACCCTGTTTCTTCCTGTATTCCTGTTTGTTCAATAGTGTCGTTTGAGTTTCATGTCCTTCGTCACTGGCTTCATGATAATGTAGCTCATCATCGTTGATTTGGGATACTAATCACCAATACAGACGTATGCATTCGTCTCCTCGCTATCGAGCTCTGATAAGATATCTGTATATTGAGCAGGAAAAGTAGTCATACGTGGTGTTGAAGTTATTTTAAGGACACAGCTGTCCTGCTCCAGAGCCGCGCTTGCTAATGGATTTGGGGGATCGAAGTCTGGAGACATAACTGGTCTCGAGTAAGTTTTTTTTTTGTTGATTCCAGGCCGGATATTCCCTCGTCTGGTTTTTTGGTCGGCTGCGCCGAGGCAGACATGTGTTGCTTGTTCCTATTTTTTATTTCCTGTCTATGGTTTTTGAACAGATAAGTTATCTAATTCTAGGCCCCGGGATGCTTCCATGCACTCAGTTTCTGGCTTCTTGAGCTCATGGCTTTGAGGTGTCAATTTAAGGGTAATATTGAACAGACAGCACGGCCATTTGATATACGTTGCTCTGTTTTAGAAATTGCTGTTCTTTTTTATGCCATCGTTTGCAGATTGAATGAGGTTCCTAAGATCCAGAAACAAGCCAGCTTTGGTGAGAAGCTTTTGACTTCTTGCTCCCCAGGCTCACCGTGGAGTTCCAGATCTTCTTTTCTGGTTCAGCACATACGTGGTCGTATAGTGTGATGTTTTGTACTTCCGTCTTGGGGGTGTTCTTGTGTTTAGAGAGCATGATGCGCTGATTCATGCAGGATACGCGTTTCCCTTTTCTTTTCTGGGCAGTAGCTGTGGACATGTACTCTGTTTAAGTAGCTTTTGCACTCATCGGTTATGGTAAAGATGGGATAAAGAAAAAAAGTGTATGTCACGGAGGTAGAACATCTATGTTAGCCTTCCTTATGATTGTTTGTAGTTCTCAGACTCGAGATGCGGACATACTTTTTAGACGAAGCTTCTTCTGGCACTCATGATTGGGGTATTGGGTCGTTTCTAGAAAGGGAGATTGTAGTTCCTGACCTAGAAGGTCCACATGAGTTTCTTTGTGATTGGTTTGTGGTTTTCGGACTCGTGGTACCAATAGCATTCCATTAATTTCGGTAAATTTTGACTCTCATGTCTTCGCTGGCCGACAGTTTGGAGACAGGTTGGACTGTTATTTCTAATCTTTCGATCTGACATGTAGTCTTCCGGAATTTTTGTTTGACTCGTATATCTAAGGGCAAACATGGCATCAAGAGCTCTAGACTTTCAAGTCATAGATTAGATTGGGTGAGGTTTCAATTACAGAGGAAATGCAACTTGCAAGATCCAAAGGCAGTAGACTTGTACCTTTATGATAGGTGTTTTAACATTTAGAGAAGAGGAATTGCTACTAAGATTTGCACATCTACCCTCGTTGATGCACTCTTTTGAATGTAAAGGAGATCGTGAATATAGGGCCCAAAGATGGTCGACATATGTACTACTCAAACCATATTTAGAACATCAATGTGCGTCTTCCAAAAGTGTTTTTAGAATGATACAACTCTTCTCTATACACTCGCGGCTTTGGTTCCGTTCCAGAGAAGAGCATAAATTTGTTAGATACATATTTTAAGGCCCAAGAACCCAACATCACTTTGTTGTGTATGCTGTTCCTGATCCAGAAGTATGAACCATTAGCCATCGACCTTATGAATCGAGGTGTCCACTCATGAGCGAAGATGTCCACGACCCTGAAATCGTCTATGCCAGTTGCTAGACATGCGAGGTTTGCCTCCATCATTCTACCAGCACAGCGCCATTTTGAGAGGTTCGGAACTGCCTTGGAGATGTTGACCCGTATTTTCAACAATCTCGGAAACATGTCAAATCTGCATGGGATCTGTGTTGGTCCGTGTCATGAATTCCGTGGCTATCTTACAGTACTACGAGCTGGCCCAATCTGACAACACTGATACTCAAGCCTGTTGGAATAGACGACGAAGCTTATCTAGTCGCGTTCCCAAGACCCCTTCGACCTCAACTCGTTCTATTAGAACTCCTGTCTATGTATATCGCATGTAGAAGTTGGCTCAGCATTGTTCGAATCAACATAGAAATGCCAGCACTCGAGCATGTCTAGCTTGGGCAACTGCATGGACTCTCCAATAGCAACAGTAGAGATGATCTAGGACAAAAACGCACTGTGACCGCGCAAGTTGATGGTCAAGGATTAATCAGGAATTATGTTGCATTTTTGCTACATAACTTTGTAACAAAGAACATATTGTCGGGTAGTTATCATGCGCGTGTGGAAGTATTTTACACAGATTAAGGAAGCATTTCTCTTTCATTAGCAAGCTTGTGGAAATTCACTGTTATAAGGTGTCCAGTTCTTTATCAGACTGGTGAGTCTTGACGTTATTCATCCTTCAGATTTCAACATCCAGCAGGCTATGCTATATCAACAAGAGACAAAATGACCACTCTGACTGCAATAATTTTCCGATACGTCCACTATCTCTGTTTGATGTCCTAATAAGGCACCGATCATGGGCTTGCAAGGGTGTGGCCAGAGGGCTTAAGAACCCTCACAAATCAGTTGACCCTTTGCCACCTCAATTTTACTTCTCATCTGTTGCGCAAGAGATAAGTATATGCGCTAACTAGGTATCACTGCCCGGGCAGTCATGTCTACGAAGTGCGCAATGATATGAAGACTGGATGTGGACAAGACTATTTCCGCTAGCGGCTTACTCTGCAGCGAACATTTGAAGGTGCTTATGCGAAGGGACAAGGCTGAAGCATGCACCATGTGACACACAAGCCATACAATGCATACTGCAGGTCATTGCCTCGCCTGCGCACGCATATCTCCTGCTAGTCTGACGTATAAGAGCATAGGGCAGCCGTGTCCTCGCGGATAACGGAACTTCTCCTGCTCATACCTTCGCAAAGATATCAAAGCTCCCGCCTCTTACTAGCAGCCCAAATTAAAACAAGAACGACATAGTAGCCCAACCTCAATCATACGAGTTTTTCGTCATCCCACCTGGGAAATAGGTCAATCTTGTATGCGAGCAACTAATGCCGATGTTGAAATTATACCTCTGACATACTAGAATAGTTGAAGCTCACACCCAATCCGACTCAACCGTAATGTGTACAAATTACTTGACAAAAAATGTCAAATGTCGCGACTGTCCAAGAAGATGGATTGATAAAACGCCAGCCATGGAATATTGCAATGGCCCAAAGGGTGTGATTAAGTGTCCGACGCCGAACATAGAAGCGGCTTGGCCTTATTTGCTCACCAGCCTGTGCGAAGGTTGCGAGGAAAAGAAAAAGGCGAGAGCGGAGGCTCAGCTCAAAGCATAGCAAAAGGCACTTTTTAGGCTTCAACAGTACCAAGAAGAAATCCAGCCGATCTAGCCACGAGCGTCTGAATAAACTAAATATTCAATACAGATGTCACATAGGAAGTAAAGATTGTTAGACGTTTCCTTCTTTCTAGGCATAGACTAGCAGGCATCATGTAATAAAACGCCTATACTATTTCCCAATACACTTTCACGGCAGATTCGATGAGCAACATAATGCAGCTCGTGAGATTTTCGTTCGCGACACGTCGTTTATTCGTCTCGTCGTCGTGGTCAAGAAATGGCCCAATAGCGTCTTCGGGTTTGATCCTCAGTATGCCAGCTCTAGAGTAAGCCGAATCTACTTTCCGTAGTAACCATACGAGTCCTTCTTTTTCCTCTCTGGAGTACCCGATCAAGGCGAGTCTGTGTCCGTCAAGCCCAAGACTCCTTAACAAATGTGCCGGATCTATCGGTTCAGATATATAGACATCCACTGCTGACCCACATAAGTACCACCGAGGATGAGGAAGGTGTTCTTCCGTATATGACAGCCATTCGTGCGGTATTTGGAGGGATTCAAAACATAGAGTTGACGGAATGAGCGAGCCTATTTCTGATATTGAGAGCCGAGTCACGGAAGTCTGGGATGGGCCTTTATCTGAGAAGACTCGCACGTTCTGAACGACCGAATCGAACAGTACATAGTGCATTGAGAGCCAGCATTGATGTATAACCCCTTTCCAACCGGCCCAGGTCCATGACGGGAAACTGGATCGGCGAAGCGGATATTTTGGTTTGCCGGAAAACAGGTCACTGGTCTCGAAATGAAACCACGAAAGTCCAGTAACCAACGTCTGCTCTAGCAAGGAGATGTCGTAGAGGCTGCCCACCATGAGCGGAATACCAAGTACTGTTGTGAGCCTAATGTCTTCCGTCTCCACTTCATCGACTTCCCGTCGAATAGCTTCAGATGAGTTGAATATCCCCAATACAGCGTTCAGCGCATCTTCGTCAAAAGATAGTTCCCTCCCGCTATAGCTTTGTAGCATTATATGTATGACATCGATATGTTCTAGAGGTGAATAGGCTCTTCCAATCTGGTCACAACGTGCAAATGGTCCATATTCTAGATGACTGGATTCCATACTCGGATTGTCGATTTCCCAGATTCGTTCAGCACACTCTAGACTTTCTGAGCATGAAATGGACCGGCATTCGAAGTAGCACTGGTTGTCTGTAAAGCACAGAAGCCTTCTTGATAGCCATGCCTCCTGAAAAGTCCAGCCCCGTGTACTCCATTTGCTCTTGACCAGATCGCACCGGCCATCAGGCCCTAGCTCCACGATTTGGAAGTTTCCTGCTCTGATTGGGTTTTGGAACACTCTTCTTTTTCGGCCACATACACCTGGCAGTCCGTGTGCTGCGCTGTCTCCACAGGCGGCCACAATTGTCAATTCAGCCTGGCCATATACAAGATCCATTTGACTAATCTGCTTCATCTTCACTTGCAGGTCGGTTTGGTTGATGCAATATTGATCTGCCCAGAGATATTTGAACCCTAGTGCATTCGTTAAATAAATCGCGTCCATAATCACAGCGGATGTATTTGCAGGCACCTCTACCCCGTTAATCAGTGGCACAGGCACAACATTTCCCCAAACATAGCTGAGCGCTACATAAGGAAATGTCATGTCCAAAGAGGTGATTTGACGGGTCGTGCAATCAATTAAGGTGATCTCGGTTCTCTCGTTCGTTGGTGGGCTACAAGAGCCATGATGTGTGTTGCAGGCTTCCAACCATCGCAAGGCCGTACAAGGATCGAAGCCAGGTGATAAAATCTTTGGAGTACAAAGAAGTTCCGCATTCCGTGATTCATCGAATAGAGCCAGAGTTGGAATATCATAGATCATCCAGTCTTTGTGCATGTCATGGATAATCATATCGTGGTTCTGAGATGTCGGAATGACCGTGAGAATGACGAAGTCTGTTTTGTTCCGCTGTGAATTTTGTCTATGAGGCCCTTCTACCCTCTCTAAAAAATGACTGGCCCAAAGCGTATCTTTCTCGTCAGTAGAACTAACTTCCTCATTTGCTTGTCGAAGCATCTTATTTCTGCTTTCCCATATTACCCAGCACAGCCTACATAGATGGTTTGGTTCATTCCTGTAAAGCTCTCCAAAATCGCAAATCTTGATATTCGTTGAACTACGTTTTTTCTTGGATAGTTCTTCGACAACGACTGGTAGCTTGCTCAAGATTTCCTGGCACGAGCCACAAAGCTGTTGGCATGAGGTCCAATTATTCATCGATCCACTTGGTTTAACTGTCTGGTCGGTGTTCATGATGGCGCAATCATTCAGTCTGCATCCAGGACGTAAGCAGACATGCAAGCAATGAATGTGATGTGGCTTGCTCACGCTCATGTGCAAGTTCAAGGCCAATACTAGAACAGCGGAAACTAACTAGTTATGCTGTTAGTTTCCTGTCTCGATAATGGAAAATAGGCCCTTTTGGGGAACAGCGTAGGCGTAGGTATATGCCATGCGTGGGTGCGGGGTAGAGGAGTAGAGGATGTAGGATTAACTACGCTCAGCGTACCTTACGGGCGAGCGCCGCACCTTTGCCAAGATCCTACTAAACATTCTCTCTACATCAAGACTATTTATTATACTTTTAATAAAAGAAAAGATTGACTAGGTCTGGATACAGGAAGAGACATAGTTTTTACATACAAGTTTCTAGGTTAAAAAAAAGGGATGCAGACGTTTTAGTCAACACCCCACACACTAAACCACCATGCCACTATAAATCTTAGGCTTTTCAACTTCTGCGATTCTTCATCGTTTAGGAGCTATATATCATTTTGTGTCCAAGAACGAGTATAGCTTCTCTTTGGAATGGGAATGGACATAAACACGCGGATTCAAGCCGACACATGAGTGTGCGAGCTGTGCTTTTTAGCTTCAGTCCCTCTTCACAGTGCTGACATAGAAACATTTCAAGACTTTTGGAACCAATTACAACAATGCTGTCATTTTCAGTGTTTAGTGGAATTGTATTATCTAGGTGTAAGCCGACATAGTTTCAGCTTCATGAGGTCTTGAACTCGTAGAATTAATGCTTGTTGTTTTTAGACGGCAGTGAGTGTGTATCGTCTAGACATAAGCCGCTGGCATAAATGGTGCACTTTCCTTTTCAAGAAGAGATGGCAGAAAATGTTGATCGTTGGTGAGTTTTGGTTCCATGGATTTTGACGCTTAGTGTTTAAAATGGGAATATAATTTTGGTTCGCATGCTCAATCTAACGAAACAATGGGGACGAGCGATGATTTAGATTTTTGTCTTCCTACTAAAGTGCCGACATGAAATGAGATTGTTGCCACTTTACTTCCATTTCAATGCCTCTCTAGAATTTAGACTACAAACGAAGCCGAGCTTCCAAAATTCACGGATGGTATTGTTTAGAAAGCCGCTGCAGGTTTTTTATTTATTCCCAAGCCAAGATACCGACACAGGTTTAAAGACTTATCAGTTCTGCGCCCATGCCTCTTCTCAACATGCGTTTGAAGTAAAGGGAAACAAATCTGTTCTTGGAACCAGGAGGCCGCCATACGATCTCGACGCCAACATCTTGAGCACTCGAGCCAGTGGTGTTGACATGGACTTTGAAAAGTCCGCAGTTTGCACGCATGACACACCAGCAGCTGTAGTATAACGACCAAATTTAGTAGTCCTAAAACCTTTCGACATCTTTTCAATGTCGAGGAGGATGTAGAGTGTGAAAAGAAGTAGGAAAAGAGCGCAAGAGAAGTGATATACAGCTTTCTGCAATACAGCTTATGATAAAACAAGAGGATGGATACACCCCGAAGATCTAATGTAGGCTTATCCACCTTTACCCTAAACTCCTTCGCGATCCCGACTAGCAAGTAAGAATCAGTTCCCTTGGTGGATCATATCACATAGCCTCGAATCCACTTCACGCTGTTAGATTTCCAAAATATCCTCCCCGTCATGCCTTGATCCTCTCTTTTTTGCGAAGCGAACAAAAGCCTCTTGGTTCTTAGCCTGAGGCTGCGTCCCGCGAGAAAGATTCTGATTCGTGTTCGTAGCCTGCCGTTGGCTCCTGCCATTGCGCATCGCATTGTTGTTCCTGACTTGCTGCTGATACCTGCGGAAGGGATTGTCATTCGGGTTCGCAGCCTGCTGCTGAGTCCTGCCATAGGAATTCATGTCCACCTCCATTCCTTGCTGCTGGGGCCTGCGAAGGTCATGGTTGATATTGGTAACCGACGGCTGGGACCTGGGACGAATGATCGCTTCCATGTCCTGTATTTGCTGTTGGGTAGGGTTACGTGATGTCCTACCCGCATTCATGAAGGGGTTCCCTTTCCCAGCCTGCTGATTTAACCTTTTAACAGGATGCTTATCATCAATGATAACCTGCGCCTGATCCCAACATGTTCTTAGCATATGTGCACCTTACACGGCCATGCTCAACTCTTCTTATGACGTTACCTTCACAGAACTCTTCCTCGGTTGTGTCGCCATTCCCTTCTTCATGAGCAGTGGTATGATATCCGCCGCCTTCGTCCTGTTGATAAACTTCCTGCATACGGGACACTGACTCCGTTTGGGTTCGTTGGGACCAGAGCGGTTCTCGCCGGCGATGAGGGCTTCCATGAGGCAGGTGTGACAGAAGAGGTGGCCTGTCTAAAGTTAGCATCCATATCCAGACCTCTGTGGGAGGTGGATGAGGGGGTATGGGTTATTGCTTACCACATGATGTAGCTGTAATATCCGTCGGCGTATCCATGCAAATCACACACGTAAAGCTATTGAACGTCGTAGGCTTCTCCTCCGGCTTCGTCTGTGCTTTGACAGCGTCTGCTCTCTGCTTCTGCAGTATCTCGGCTACGTTGGCCTTGTCGTCTGAGAGATCGATGGCCTCGATCTTGGTGTCGGGTTCGGCAGGCACTTGTGCTACTGGCGTAGCTGCACTTGCATCGCTTTGACGAGCACGCTTTGCGCTAGGACCGGGCGTCACACTATGGCGCTTCCGCCGCGCAGGAGCAGGATCCGGTGTTGTGAGGTCGACGTACCCGTTCGGCAAGCGCGGGGGGCGTGAGGGCGACATGGCGGCTCTGTGTGTTTGTAGGACCGGAGAGCGAGGCCTTCGCGGTCGAGGTGAAATACGCTGGCGATAGCCAAAGGGCAGGTAGCTCAGCTCTGTGGGTTGAGAGTGGGAGTGAGAATGGGAGTAGGAGTGGGCGTGGACGTGGGCGTGGGCGTGAGAGTAGGAGTGGGCGTGGGAGTGGGAGATGGGGTTGAGGATGTTGTCGAGGAAGCTATTGTTCAGCGGGGGCGAGGGCGAGGAGCGGTAGGCGGTGATGGCCTCGTCGAAGTAGGGCGTGTCAGGTGGGAAGTAGGGGCGTTCGTACGAGGACTGGTAGGGGTCGGGCGGAGGCGGGTCTCTGCTTGCGGCTGCTGTGAAGGGCGGCTGGGTGTAGTTTGGGTTGGGGTTTGGGTTGGGGTTGGGCGAGTGGGCGCTGATGCTGGAGCTGGAGCTGGAGCTGGAACTGGAGCTGGACGGAAACATTATGGGATCATGGGAGGAAGGTGGTCACGACTGCAGTTTGGGAGCGAGAACAAGAATATTGGTGTCGAGTATCTGATTGTGTGTCTATCATGAGTCTATTGAATGGGTGTGCATGAAGGCGTCTCCTCCTCCCGTGCGGTCGTTGTTCCGCCGTCTCAGCCCTGCGGTGGCACTTTATCGTGGCCCGCAGATGATGCTTATCCGCGGTAGTCGCGCGCCTAACATGCACATGGCTCTACCGAGCGTGGACGAGAGTCATCGACATCACTGCAAAAGTTGATCGCAAAATTCACATTTCGCGGCGGAATGAAGTGACGCGACCACTATTATGCGCTGCAGCCACCGCGCCACGCTCGTCGCAAAGCATCTAACTCGTCCCTACTTTCCGCCCAGTGCTCCGAGGTCTGCAGTCTGGGGCGCATCACGACGATGTCTTGCCACGGTTCACTCTACAAAGGCAGAAGCCGGTAGTACCACGGGGACGACTCTTTCTGGTATGCCATTCTCTGCTATGCTCATCCTCTACTTCTACTGGTCGTCCTGCTAACATATTCCCAGTCCCGTCCGATGCCCGCTTCAACGAGATAGGTGTCCAGCAACTCAGCAGCCATGTCCACGCCCAAGTCTTCCCCGGCACCAGCACCCTCCCACCCCACGAACTCGTCGAGCTGTCCCGCGACCACCTCACGCGCCATGAGCTGCTGGGCAAGAACCAAGACTCCAGTCCGCCCGTGGGCTTCGACCTCCCCGCACTCCAGGGCACCACATTAGACGAGCACTTCTACAAGCTCGGAATGGACTCTGCAGAACCGTACCTGAGCATGGCAAAAAAACTGGCGTGGGCAAATCCTCCTCCGAAACCGAGAAAATGGGCGCGGAGAAGTGGGTGGACCAAGTACAACCAAGATGGGACGGCGGAAGCTGTGGATGCGCCGGATGAGACCATGTTGACCTTCGATACTGAGGTCATGTGGAAAGAGACGAGTTTCGCGTGTATGGCGTGCGCTGTCAGTCCGACGGCCTGGTATGCCTGGCTTTCGCCTTGGTTGCTGGGGGAGTCCGAGTCGGATCGCCATTTGATACCGCTGGGCGATATCACACAGTCACGAATTATCGTTGGACACAACATTGGCTATGATAGGGCAAGGATAGCCGAGGAGTACAATATTGAGCAGTCGAGAAACACCTTTATCGATACCATGTCATTGCATGTTGCCTCAAATGGTATGTGTTCACGGCAACGGCCGTCTTGGATGAAGCATAGGAAGAATCGGGAAATGAGGGAGAAGATTGCGACAGATGAAGACAACGCGAATCTGTCGCACTTGCTGAACTCTGGTGCGCTGCCTGACGAGGAGGAAGAGCTTTGGATTGGTAGGAGTGCTATCAATTCGTTACGGGACGTAGCCAAATTCCACTGTAATATCACAATCGACAAGGCGCGGCGAGAATACTTTGGAGAGCTGGACCGGTCTGGGATTCGGGAGAAGCTGGACGAGCTTCTGGACTATTGCGCAGCTGATGTCGAGATCACGCATAGAGTCTACCAGAAGGTCTTCCCGCTGTTCCTGGAAACGTGCCCTCACCCTGTAAGTTTTGCAGCACTACGATTTATGGCAGCCGAGATTCTACCGGTCAACGAAACTTGGAATGAGTACACTGCGAACGCAGAAGCCACTTTTCATATGCTACAGGATGCCGTGGAGGAACGACTTGTCAATCTCGCGGAGAAAGCGCTAGAAGTAAAGGATCAGCCCGAAGTCTATATGGCAGACCCGTGGCTTAGCCAATTAGACTGGTCTGGGCAAGAAGTGCGGATGGTAAAGGGGAAGAAGAAGAATGATCCACCTAGACCTGCAGTTCGCCAGAAGAAGCCGGGAATGCCAATGTGGTACAAGAATCTTTTCGCAAAGTCCGATGCGCCCATGGCTCTCACGGTTCGCACACGGATCGCCCCGATATTGCTGAAGTTGAGCTGGGATGGGAATCCATTGGTCTGGTCTGATAAGCACGGCTGGACGTACCAAGTGCCAATGGACGAGGTCTTTGCTTACAACGCGAAAGGCATGCGGGAGCTGGATATGAGAGAAGAGGAGGATCCTAGGCTACGAGACGATAACAAGCACCGATATTACAAGATCCCACATAAGGACGGCCCTCTTGCACGATGTGCCAATCCCCTTGCAAAAGGCTACCTCGCGTACTTCGAGAAGGGCACGCTTACATCAGAGTATGCATACGCCAAAGAAGCGCTAGAGATGAACGCATCCTGTTCCTACTGGATAAGTGCAAGAGCCAGAATCACGTCGCAAATGGTAATCTACAACAAGGAGGTGCCCAATGCGCCGAAGCTTGTATCCGCGTCCGAGGAAGAAAAGGAAGGCAGGGAGGTCGGCTTCATCCTCCCACAGATCATCCCCATGGGTACGATCACACGTCGAGCCGTCGAAAACACATGGCTCACAGCAAGTAATGCAAAGGCCAACCGTGTAGGCTCAGAGTTAAAGTCGATGGTCCGAGCACCAAAAGGCTACTGCTTTGTCGGCGCCGACGTTGACTCTCAAGAGCTCTGGATTGCAAGTCTGATAGGAGACGCCACTTTCCAATTGCATGGCGGCAACGCTGTGGGCTTTATGACTCTCGAAGGCACAAAAGCAGCGGGCACAGATTTGCACTCCCGCACTGCAGGTATTTTAGGTATATCGCGTAATGACGCCAAAGTCTTTAACTACGGCCGCATCTATGGCGCCGGCCTGAAGTTCGCCGCAACCCTGCTCCGACAATTCAACCCTACGCTTACGGAGTCGCAAACCTCGGAGACGGCAAACGCGTTGTACCAGACGACAAAGGGGAAGAAGACAACGAGAAAGCAGATGCACGAACGGCCATTCTGGAGAGGAGGAACAGAGTCCTTCGTCTTCAATAAACTTGAAGACTTCGCTGAGCAAGAACGACCCCGCACACCTGTGTTAGGTGCTGGTATCACAGAAGCACTCATGCGGCGGTATCTCACTAAAGGCGGCTTCATGACGAGTCGCATCAACTGGGCGATTCAGTCTTCTGGTGTCGATTATCTACACCTCCTGATCGTTAGCATGGACCACCTCACGCGACGCTTCAACTTGAACGCCCGGTTGTCCGTCACCGTGCACGACGAGATCCGATACTTGGTCAAAGAAGAAGACAAATATCGGGCTGCTATGGCGCTTCAGATCGCAAACGTCTGGACTCGTGCCATGTTTTCACAGCAAATGGGTATCAACGAACTCCCGCAATCGTGCGCCTACTTCTCGGCTGTAGATATCGACCACGTACTCAGAAAAGAGGTGGATATGGACTGTATCACGCCAAGTAATAAGACCAAGATCCCGCATGGCGAAAGCCTCGACATCGTCGCTCTCCTGGCGAAGGGCGAGCAGGCGCTGCTCGACCCATCGATTGTTCCCACAGATGCCCCGATGCTAGAGCGGTTCGATAAGACGTATGTCCCACGCACGCCAGTGATGGAGGCACTAGAAAGCTCACTCCCCACCTCGGCCGCCTCGCTCGCATACCTGAAGGCGCAGATCACGAGCGACGACAAGGAGCTTCGCGATATATTGAGATCGGTGCAACCACCACGAGCACCAGCCGTGCGAAGATCAAAGAAAGAACAGGATAAGGAAGATGAAGAAGATATAATGGCTACGCTTGGAAGTGATTGGCAGCAGATGGCGCGATTGATGCCCGTCGATGAGCCATGGCAGAGTACAAAGAGTTGGGGACAGTCAAACACGAAAACCTGGGGACAAACCAAGACAGGGAGTTGGAGTCACCCATTGTCTAGAAGTACCCCGCAGCCGAGGTGGAGTGGGAGAGCGTAGGGTTGTTAATGTTGGGCGGGCTTTTGTTGTATTTATAGGGATCTGTATGGCATTAAAAAGGGTGGGCTGTTGGTTTTGTGTTTGGACTTCGGATCGGTTGGCGCTTTGGAGGAGCATGCAGCTTCGCGGCGTCCTGCTTGGTGATCTTTTACTCTTGCATGTTACATGCGTTCTAAATGTCGCGTTTAGGGAGCCAAATATGGATGGCAAAAGATATCTCATCACCGGAACTTGTTTGTACCTAGTCAATTGCTCAAGTCGTCATCTCTATAACTCTCGACTCCTGAGCTCTCCCATTCTCCTCAGTCTCCATGCTCAATTGTCCAGAACAATATCGTGCAGTCTTGGAACCTTGTATCATTCACCGCGCAATACCCGACTTATTCCCGTCCACCCCACATCCACCGTCCAGTGTTGCCATTACCTAACCGCGGAGCCAATGGGGGTGGCGTCGCCAAGAACGGGGTCCACGAGCCCTGGACCCTGCCCTCCTTCCCCTTTCACCGCCTCGTTTTCGTCTCGTCTCGTCTCGTCTCGTCGTGGCGCGCGAGCGGAAGGAAAGAAAAAAAAAATTGTGCATCGCGCCCCCAAAGGGATCCACACCTGAATAAATATCGCAGGCCTTCCCCACACTCTCGCTTCTCGACGTGCTCCTCAATTGACTTGACTCGACGTTTTTGTGCAGGTGAGTTGCGGTGGTTCTGCTCGAACGATGGTGCGGAGCGGTGGTGTGAATGAAAGCTGATACGTGGCGCCAGATTTATATTTGGCATTTCCGCCTCCTTTGCTCGTACCATAAACACCGACTCGCCCTCGAAACTACATCCGCAGTATTATACCACGCCCCGGCTCTCTACAAACCCACACACACACCTCAATCTCCCTTCTGCCTAAGAAACTTCAAAGCTCGCAACCATGTTCCGCATCGCCACCCGTCTCCCCCTCCGCGCCGCGCGCACCCCCTTCGTCCGCTACAACTCCTCCACAACGGGCGCGAGTAGGATCGTGCAGCTTGCCGGCCAGGTCGAACGGCCGAGCGCCATGGAGGCCTCTGTGCCCGTGATGTGGGCCGTGTGCGGCGCGTTGGTGTTCACGGCGTTCAACCGTGTTGAAGAGAGGGCTGGGAGTGAGAACGTGGAGACTGTAAGTTGGATCTGCGCCTTCTCTTTGTGAGTGCTCTGCTGACGGGACGTAGCTGCTCATTGTTTAAATCACTTTTCGACTTTCTCTTCATAAGGCGTTGCTCTTGCTTTGCGTCGAGGCTGCATAGCACGGGATACATTTTGGTGATGGTGTGCATGGCTTCTACTCTGCTTTGCTTTGCGTATAGACCGTTTCCTTCTTCGTCTGGGAATTGGCATTGGGTGGAGGCTTAATAGGACGGTCTGGGATGGCCAGGGCACGGCTGCGGCTAGGATATGGACATTGATCCAAGGTGGGGTATGGATAATGGAGGAATCAGGAAAGGACCTCGTGTGCAGTAGATGGTAATCCTGCTTTGGCGTTTTGAATATGGTTAGGCATAGCATGCATGCATCATAGACACTTTGTACTCGTGCTCTGTTCGACTAGTATTTAGATGCATTCTCTACTCTTTCTTTGCTGTCGCTACTCATCTTCTCTCCTCGCACGCTATGGTGAACACGCACTCGTCTAGTTTAATTTGGTCTCTGTCTATCTCCGTTCCTCGCTCTCTTTGTCTCTGTCTCCACCCCTTGCCACGGGTTTGTTGCGGGTGTTGGACCTTTGGCAGGAAATCTTGATTCAGGACAGGATTTGACAACACCACGTTCTGCCCTCCGGAGAAAGAGGGACCTAAAAACAAATGTCGGTAATGTGGGTGTGACTGAAAAGTTTTCTTACAAGTGGACTATAGTACTAGGTTCGGGCTTGCTTTTGAAGATTAGACAAGGCCAGGTTTGTTGGCGTGGGGGATAAAAGGAAAGAGGATGCGCGTGGGTGGGTGGCTGGAGAATTGGTGATAGAACAACGAGCACGTTTCTCGGCATAGGTTTAATGCTGTCTCGATTCTCATCCGCCTTGATCTCGCTGGCTTACTACCTAAGGCTTTCTTGAAAGTGGCAAGATCAAGCATAAAGCTGGCAATGTCTTCCACTGTCTTTCTATCTTCACCTATTCAAGCTTTAATCCCTTCCCCCCCCCCCCCCC